>JAIPRL010001609.1:0-47173 GCA_025469235.1 Pemphigus obesinymphae
ATTATAGTACCTATCTACTGGATTTAGTGATTTAATATAATTTAAATAAAATTTTTACAGTAGGTACGGAAAAGCCAGGGGGGGGACATGTCCCTGTTTTGCCCCCCCTAATGGACGCCCATGATTACATTATAATATAATTATATACCTGTACATTAGTACATTTTATAATTTATGTTTATATAATTTAGCGGTGTAACCCTATTATAATTATTATTTATGTATATAATTTTTATTATAATAAAATATTGTTTTTTAATACACATTATTTTGTATAATTCATTTTTAAAAAACTTATTCTATGTTTAGTTATCCTTAATTATTAAATGATAAATATTGAATGTAGACGAACACTGAATAAAACATTGTTTGTAAAGATTATATTATTTCATTAATACGTCTAAACCTTTAGACAGCAATAATACAAGGTTTAGTTGAACATTATCTTTTAGAAGTACTTTAAACATTAATATATTTTAAATATGTATTAAAATGTTATACTTAGGTATTTAAATATTTCACATTAATTGGTCGTATCCCGATTCGCCGACGTTCCATATCGCCGACGATTTGATCCCATTTCGCCGACGTTCCATATAATTGTATATCGGCGTGGTGTCCGTATGCCTGTCTACTTATTATGGACCTCCCCCCCCACCAAAGTACACTACACACCTTCGATATTGTCATTAAAATATTTAATAATAATAAAAATATTTAATAATAATAATTAATAAATAAATAATTTAGTCTTTTAACTTGAAATTATTGTATCTATATAAAATTTCGTCAAAAATCTTAAAACTGCTATAAAAAATCAAATAGAGGTCCGATTTTCAAAATTTTTTTATATAATTTATTTATTCATTTAAATAATATACGCCAAACAGATTTAGATAGGATAGACAAATAATGATAATAATAATAATAATTAAAGTATTTTTGTAATTTTTTGGTAGTTTTTCCTGCCACGTTAAAAAGTTGAAAAATTACTAGATGCAATTTTCTATCAGAATCTAAAAATTCGGCGAAATGGAACGAGGCAAAAAAAAAAAAAAACAAAATACGTCGTCGGCGATTCGGGAACGGACCCATTAATTTATTAATGTTTATTTAATCTTTATTATTAATTATTTATTAATGTATTCAAACGTTACATTGAATATTTAACTTTTAATGTTCCGCATTAGATGTTTAATATTACAAAATGTTTACTAGGATTGCTCTCGTATTTTTCATTTATATCAATGTACATATTAGATAAAATAATAGGTAGGTTGGTATATAGAAAAACGATTACGTAGGAGGTTACTATATGCAATATGTATAATATAATAAATACTGTTATATATCATATTTTATTTTTTATTGATGTCTGTAAGTTAACAAAAATGAATAATTATACTAACAAATTGAAAATTAATTTGCGCTGATATTCTTTCAGTCTCTATTTTAGTGTGCACTACGATACAAAGTATGCAATACAAAAATGCATGCAGTACAAATTAAAAAAAAGTGTGTAGTGATAAATGAAGTTTTTTGTATACCTACACATGTATATTTAAGTAAGAATTTGTCCTTAAAATGTTCATTTTCTTGAATTTATTTTTAAAAATATTTTCTCTAATTTGTATTTATTTTCCTTACAAATATAGTAATGAAAATAATGGTTATTATATAAATAAAAAAGATTAATTTTTGTAAGTGAAATGATCTACTTGTTAGTAATAAATTGTGTGGTTTCTAACATCAAAGAATTTTTTTTATCACTATTGTATTAGCGGTCCTGGTCCCGCCGGATACAGAAGAATATAGTTTGGTTCAATGACCGATGTACTATTTGTGATCCAGTATTGGTTTCCCGGGCTCTTGCGGAGTTAACAATTAGTTTTTCAAGAAACTAAAATAGGCTCAATCCAAGAAAAATTATCACTATTGTCAAAAAAAAAAATAACAAACACCATTATCTCCAATATTTAAATCCGATTTCGTGATCAATGATTTATATTTCAAAATATGTTTCTTACTATATTTCCGTAATCGATCTTCAGTTTTATATTTACAATCAATAAATATCATCACTCCACGTGAAACCATGTAAAATCACAAATACTGATCAACTGTTAAGGATTCATTTATCTTACATTCACTAAGTCTCCGCATACCTATGTACAATGAATAATGATCGATCTATATGTATGTATGTATTTATAGTGGATAGCAATATTTTAATGTTTAAAAAAGGGAAACAAATAATATAACGTAGGTAATAATTAAAATAATAGATATTTAATGAATTTTCGCGTAATTTATTATATAATATAAATAAATATATATATAATATAAATAAATTATTATATAATTTATATAATATATTAAATTTTTTTTGATATTTTTTGTAAGTAAAAAATAAAAATCTTCGTAAACGTTAACAATAATACCATTTGTGAAAAATGTCTTCGGGAAATGGATTCGGTACCTACTCTTGTTTTCGTGAAATGGAATTTGGGGGAAATATATAGCAATCTTTTTTCGATTCGCTCATAATCTAAAAGAACAATTACCATACATCATATTTTAGGTCGAGTATAAAGTAATGTATATGAATATCGGAAAACCTAAATAAAAAATATCTGATGGAGTGATTATATCATGGGGGAGAGGAGTAAATATCCGGTCAACCCGCCCTCATAAATACGTTTCTGTCTGATGCTGGGTACCTACTTAACATAATACCTACTTATAGTACCTACTTAACATAATATTTTGTGTACATTTTTATTTTGAATTTTGTGTGATGTCGTTCATGCACGTTTTATATATGTATGTTCTTTGTACTGTATGTTAATAATGATTTAACAACATTTATTAAAGGCGGTCATCGGGTAGGATACTAACAATTTAGATTTTATGACGTTACCATAATATATATTATTTTAGTAATATATAGTAACTATCATAGCAACTTTATTTGTTAATTTTTCATTTATAAAATATTTCCGTTATAATTTTCTTTACAATTAAGAAAACTATTGGGAAAATCAAGAAATTAACCTCTGAAGAGTAACATCTAAAATTTTCTCTAAAACTTTTACTCGGATCCTTCTACCAGAAAAGTCGTTTCCAGATACATATATACATATAAATTAAATAAACATCATTGTAAAAGCAATAGTTAGACCGAAAATTTGCTTAATTTCAACTATAACAATTTAGTTAATACTAAATATTGACTTGAAATTATTTTTTAAAAGTGCTCTCAAAGATCTCATGATCAAAATCCTTGTTACTACTATACATTTCGATGTTGGAATAAAAATCATCTTTTATATGTGTTAAACGGAAAGCCCACTCCGTGGTAATGTTAAATTCTGGGTTTCTATACACATTTTTTTAGTTGATTTGTTCTATAAAACAATAACTAATTTCATAAATTTCATTTGTATTTATATAACTTTTTATAAATAATGAAATGCCAATCACAATAATAACATACTACATGTACCTACATTTAATATTACAATTTATTGTAATGAATAAAAATAGTAAATACTGATATCGGTTAGGTACAATATTGGTACATAATATTATGTGTTAGTAAATACCTATATGGTCTATGACAACGGATCGATTGGACGCAGATGGACCTAGATAGGTACCTATCTATAAAAATATGGAAATATATATAAATGGGAACAATTGTCTATAAAATAGTAGGTATAGGTATTTTTGACTTATGATATAGAATTAAAAAAAAAAATATCTTGTGTCCAAACTAAAAATCTTATATCTGAGTTAGGTAGTCGAAGAAACCGAATTCGAAATATTATAATAGATATGCCGTGTAAACATTAAGGACGCGCGGACTAATTTATGAATTACACGGTATACATGTACCTGTGCTGCAGGACGAATATACATTATATACCTACACGGCCCACACGGGCACGATTTTTTCTTTCACTTTCCTCCGCGATGCCCATTACACGGTACTTGGTATATACCTAGTACGTGTTATTATTATATATTTTTGTATTAATATTGAATATAAGGTATACAGGATGACAAACCCTAAGAGGTCTATACGTGTGTACGACGACGAGATGTTCGAATCCCTCTATAATATATTCGTACCGACATATAGACCTCTCAATAGCGGACACCGAAATCTTGTCCGCTATTCGGATGAGGTAAATGTTTGAAATTTATAAAGGTTAAACGTGTAAAATGAAAACGTTTGCCCTAGGTTAAATTTAATTATAATGTTATCATTAAACGTAATTTCTATTTATGTGTATTTAATGGTATAATAATTTTAATTATTTGGTAATATTTATGGTAATTCCTAATTTAATAAACACGTACATATAAAAAAAAATTCATCATACATAAATATTCAATTTGATAAGAAAAAAATCGGTCAACTTGGTCTGATTATAATTTTGCCGTATCTGTCAAAAAGTAATCACTAACTAACAAAACATACGAATCATTGGCAGTCAAGATATTTATATTTTCGTCATAATCGTCATAAGTTATTATTGTATTAATTTAATTTAATTATATCAAATGTATTATATACAGTTCTTAAACGCAAATATAGGTGATCGTTATTCGGAGGTTTCCTTTTTGGTCGATATTTTCGAGAAGATATAATATTATACTTAATAATTTATGCATATTTCCTACGTCGACATTTCATGATAATTTTTGTTTTTATTTATTTATTTACATAATGTACTCGTATTATATAAATATAATTAAACATTAAACGATGATAATATAGGTATACTGAAATTTGGGACATTTTGGCGAAAATTGTAATAAAAATGTAATCTCTTTACAATAATTAAAATATAATTTCTACAAATATTTACATTTTGTTAACATTCTGTAATAGTTTACTTTTAACTTCTTCTCGATAAATAATTTCCTGTATTCATCAATCCAGTATGCTGACTTTTTCTTCTTTACCAGCTTCAGTGTGCACAAGATTGTAAATTGAAATTTATAAATTATTTTTTAAATCGAATTTGATAGTGAGCAATTTTGAAAAGTATTTATCGTCCAAACCTTCTAGATTTTTTAGATTCTATTATTTTGTTTCTTTTTATTTTACTGTATTTTGTATATATTTTTATGTACGACTTTTCGACCAGGATACTTAAATCAATCGTAACGTAGATGATGAAAAAAGTACCATTTTACAAATTTGATCATGAAGGTACCTACTTAAAAAAAATTGTTTTTCGATTACTTATTCGGGTTTTTTCGATAAACGTATAAAAAAAAAACCGCCCGCTGAAAAATCGCGAATAAAGATCTAGCTGAAATCGTTATTTGCTCGTAATTCCGAAAACGATGCGTTTAAAAAATTGACATTTTCACAGAATATGTATTTCCCCAAAATATTAAATTATTCGTTAAAATAATGTATAACGGTACCTATAGTCTTTACGAGTGCATTTTAGTTACATGCGGTCCAAACCGTTTTAATCTCAAGTCAAATTTACGCGTAGAATCACCCTACTCAGTCTATTGCAACGTGTATTTCCTGAAACACCCTGTATATACACATATGGCTAAATTCTGGACGGACAACAAAATATGAGTAAACGGGTACCTATACAACAAATCGTTAATTTTTTTTCTCTCTCTCTTATATTCGTTATACGATTTAATAATATTTTAATGTAATATTATTATAGCTATATATATCGTAGGCACTCTCTGCGTGTAACCCCCGGCGCGCGGACATACATGTTATGAGCAGCCGCGAACCTATATACCTAAGCGGTATACAGTTATTCTTCACGGATTCACGGGGCTCTTGTCCGCTACCTGCGATCGACAAGCGACGTGGGGTTTATTCTCCCCTCGAAAAAAAAAAACTTAGAAAACTATATATATATGTGTGTGTGTGTGTGTGTGTGTGTGTGTAATATTATAAAAAAAGAAAGACGCACGAAAATAATATCCGAATATCCGAAAAAATACCGTCTGCAGCCCAAGACGACATCGCAGGTACATATAGGTATACCGTGCGGTGTATTTTTTAAATTTAATTTTGTTCTTTATAGGTTTGTATTTTTATACCCATATATATATATTATAATATTATATTTTTAAATACACCCATACCGTATAGAGGCCAACTGAAAATGTACTCTGGGTAGTGGAGAATCATGGAAAATATCCTGCGCTGCAGGTAGGTGTCGTCCTGTAACTGCAATTCAGGAAAACATAATCGAATTTATGACGAATTTTAAGTAGGTAGGTACACGACCGAGTTTATTGTTCATAGTTATTAGCGTATTTCGATTTTCATTATAGCACTGTGTGTTAGTATTTACCTATAATTGATTGTTTTTTTTTTAAAACGCCATGTTTTTCGAGTAGGTACCTATACTGTAAATATTTTATCTTCAAATTGATCAACTTTATTTTATTAGGATTCTAGGTCAAAATATCCACGGATAAAATATCCAAATATTGTGTTTTTTTTTTTTTTTTTAATGTATTTATATTACCTAGGTAGGATAAAATTCAAAAATGAGGACCACCCACAATATACCTATATACTTATATATTTATATTTATTTGTATATTATGCCATATTATATATAAGTATATAAATTTAAATAAATAAATATATAATATATTATATTAGGGTATATTATATTTTTTGAACTTTCGATTTTTCAGGCATACAATGATTTTTGTAGCGTTTATTAAATTCATTACACGAGTCATTTTCAAAATGATTTCTACAATAATCGTGGTTTTACTATTTTTGATAAAAAAAAATTATTTTATTTTTTAATACTACAATATTACAAGTCAAAATTACTCGTAATTATTGTTGTCTCTACAAGAGCAGATTAATTAAGGTCAATACCGCATATTATATCATTACAGGTCCTTTCTATTTGAATCCGTTTTTATACCTATTATATAATATTACATCTGCACCTTCGATAATAATAATTGTGCCTTTATAGTATATACCTATTTATATACAGACTATAACGATAATATCGCGGTACGATGAACAATAATATATATTATGTATACGAGTATTAAACGTCGCACACACGCACATTTTATAATAAAAAAAAAACTAAAACTAAAAAAAAAAAAAAAAAAAAAAACGAAACGTTGATAATTGACGGTTTGGTCGGCACCCATAAACGTTTATCGGTCGGCGGCATAGCGGGAAGTAGGCAGACTGCTGCTGCAACAGTGGACCACGGGCAAAAGACAGGTGTGTGTGCAGTGTCTCTCCGATCGAATTCACCAATTATTATTATTGTTTTTATTTGAATTACGGTAGGTATAATTCACAAAGGTACATATCTTATAATATATACATAACAATATGTGCCGATGAGTCTATAGACTCATACTGTATATAATGTAAACTATATTATCATAAATGGTAGTAAAACTCTGATAATATCCGCGCATTGAAAGGACCACAAATCCTACGTTTATTTTTTTCAACCCCCCTTCCTTCCCCGTTTTTGTTGATAATTAAATGTACAGTACAAGTCCCATGTTGGCTGTTCTATAATTAGAACACGAAAATAGATTGTATATAATTATTATATCATAATAAATTGCCGATTGAATCCTCAAAACGATTTCCGGAATAATATTAAACCATCACGCGATAAAATCATTCCGCATCCTAAGTCAGCCAGTTGAAAAATGAAGGTATGAATATTTTGAAACGATGTTTGAGTGTGGTGTGATACCATAAGGATTTAGTGGACTGAGAGGCGAGAAACGTTAAATTTGGTGAATATAATATATAGAAATTATAGAAGAAATTATGATTAATGATAGTAAAACCATATTGTTAATAACAAAGGTTAGAGAATAGCA
This sequence comes from Pemphigus obesinymphae, assembly GCA_025469235.1. NCBI lineage: Eukaryota > Metazoa > Arthropoda > Insecta > Hemiptera > Aphididae > Pemphigus > Pemphigus obesinymphae. Next base: position 7,888 of record JAIPRL010001609.1, read on the forward strand.
AGGATAGCGCTACGTAGCGAATTTTAAAGGACACTACGAATAGGAAGTAAGAGTACTAGCGGAGAAGTACAGCAGATCACACAAATGGTTGATGACTTGCAAAAGAAAATTAAGAAAAAAATGTATGGTAATTAATTTTTTATTTTTTTTAAATTATATTTTTGTACGAAATTTGCAAATTTTGAACTACTATTCCCGAAATTCTCCAAATAAGTAATAAATAAGTAATAACTGTCACTAATTAAAATATGAGAAATCCCAAAATCACCCAGTGTTACAACTGCACCTTGACTTCCAAGTTCCTGTTAGTAATATAATCATTGAATTAATATCACGATGTTAAAAACTATGCTTAAAACATTCTGTCATAGCGAAAATATAACGTGGTCATGTATACAAGTTCACACATTGACCTACTGTCACGAGCTAAATTTGTTTAAAATGGACAATAGTAATTATACACTATCGAAATTATCTAACAATGAAAGCTGCCAAGTCTTATCGGTCTGGCACCCATTGTTTTGAAGAAAACAAATCAAACCTCGTATAACATAAATGAGGAAAAAATATCCTTTTATCGCACATATACAAGTATTTTTAACTCTTGATTTGATCTCATTTTATATTCATCTGTTACTTCATTCTTCTTTAGTCCGTTAACCTATACTAGAGAACTTTCTTTCCACTGATGCTAGTCTTCTAGTCACCTTAACTGTTAGCCACTTTTCGTATGCATATATAAGGTGCGTTCGTCCGTTGTGTTCGACTTCGCCACGAACAAGTGTCTGTGGATTTAATAGAACATAATATCATAATAGATAAGTTTATAAATATTAGTAACATTCTTATTTACTTGGAACGCTTTTACCCCTAGTTGTACCGTAATTCATGACTGGGTAGGTAGAGGTGTCGAAACATTTGAGGACCGTTCCTCTACTACCCCTTTACTATGCCAATACCAGTGTATAAGTATAAGCACTCGTATTACAAAAATTGAGCGCTTTACGTCGTCGTTCTGCGAGAGTTGCTATCAGTTTTACTACTATATAATTATATATACAATGTATAATTTTACCATGGGGAAAATGTAATTTGGAAAAAAAAAATTTACCATACACCATGTAAATAAAAAATGATGAATTAACTGAATTTATTTTGATCATTCTCCAAAGTGCTGTATTACCAACATTAACTTTTTCCAAATGGAAAATAATGAATTTGAAAAAAACTGGTTTTTAGTAAAACTTGAACATTGGTTAAAATATTGAATGCAAATAATAATTTTTGACAAGAGTAGTACAGTCTCGTTCCACGCTCATAATTATCACTTCATTACGGTAATCGAAAAACACGCCTAATAAAAAAATTATTTATTTAATTTTTAAGCATAGAATTTTTTATTTAACATTATAAATGAAAATTCATTGAAAATTTTGGGGCTAATAACTGTATATCAAACGGAATATCCCACACCCCATTAGTTGTATTTTTAACTAATTACAATATTACAAAATTAAACATTAAAAACAGTCTTGCTGTTAGTTATTTCTTACATTTAAAAAACTATGGTAAAATCGAACATCTCGTACACAAAATAAAATCACAAGCATATAGTATATTAAATTGTATTAAGACACCATATATTATACCTTCCATTTTGAAGGGATTCTGTACAGGCAATTTTTATGAAATTTTTATAATAATGAAAATTCAACAACTAAAAATGTTAAAATATATTTTAAAAGTAATCTAAAAATAGTTTCATACCGTTATCACTTTGTATTGCTGTATAGATACTCACGACATTTGTTCAAAAACTACTTGTGGCTCTCCGATCATAGTTTGATTAAAAATCGTCATAAAATAGAATTAATTTCATTAAATAAAATATGAGAACTTAAACTAAGACCGTACGTGAGTTTTTGTTCAATAAGTATATTTAAACATCTATAATTTGTAATTGAAAAACAACAAATTTCCAAAATCAAAACTATTTTAACTAAACGAACCTTATAGTTGGTCTATAGTAAATATTTTCATCTATTATATTCCGTTTGAATTTTGAATCTACGATAACTAGGAGAAAAGTTGTTGTTCGAAAGAGAGAACGTGTTTTAATGCCGTTAAAACGCATGTATACTGTATAGCGGCCTCTTAAAGATTTTAGTTGAAATAACTGAAACAACTGGAAATTTAGTATCCCCCCCCCTATTACCACCTATGTTTAACATATTGTTTTTTTATAAATACATTTTATTAATAACAATAATATTGACACTTTGACAATCCGAAAAGTTTCAATACCTTAAATATTTTTTATCACACCAATATTATTATGATACACATATCTAAGAATGAAAAAAATGTATTTAAAAAAAATCTTCCCGGGTACAATTTATATGAAAAATTGAAAATGAGATACAATATATAGTGACCACCCCATTGGAATAATTGAGAAATGACGTATCTAATGTACCAACTATAAATAACCAATGACTAATATTATCTCTTGTTATCAATAGGAATTTTTTTTTTTATATAACACGCTCCAAACGCTCATACTCGCTCGTCTCGGAATCGTGAGCGAAGCGTTTGTTTCCAAGACGAACGGTCCCATAATACCTATATCATACTGACCGTAGTCCGTATGTACCACAACTTTGTAAAGTCTGATCATGGATTTGTCGATATCACTTTGAACAAACACCTTGTGTAGGGCAAAATGACATTTATTCCCAGCATCTTCGTAGATTTTTACATTTCGATTTTCAAATGTCCTGCAGTGTGTTGCGTACTTCCAATGTGATTTTCCTATACCGATGCAAGTCGTGTACATCCCAGTTACGAAAATGTGGAAATATTCGAGGCGGACGTGTAAATCAGGATGAGGATGAATAGGCAGGGCGTGCGACGGAAAGGAAAATTGGCGGAAAAGGATCCGTTTAATCGAAATACGTAATAACAACAACAACAACGACAACGACAATAACGATACCAAACCATAACCATAATAATAATAATAATAATAATAAATAGCGAGCGCGCGCGCGCGCGCGCTCCCGAGATGACCGGACGGACACAAAGCGCGGACGCACTCGCATGAATGGGCGCGGGTACGGCAAATATCCCCCGTCATCGTCATCGCCGTCTTCGTCGCCGTCGCCGTCCACATATTATCATTATTATTATTATTATTATATATAGGTACGCGTGTATATATATATATATATATATATATATACGCACGCACACACGGAACACATAAGCGATCCGGTGGTGGGCGAGTGGCGAACGGGGTGCAGCCATCTTGAATACCTTCAACTGGAACCCGGCCGCCGCCGTGTATCCCGAACAGCAGTAAAATACTCAAGCACCGTCGTCGACCGGCGCACGCACGCACGCACGCACACACACACACGCACACACACATACACACGAATATACGCACACGTACACGCGAGAACGCATACTCGGGCCGCACACACACACACACACACACACACACACACACACGGCCGGCGGCGAGTAATCTTGACAGGTAAAAACGGGCTCTCCGTCGGGGCCGGGAGGGCACGCGGGTTCCGATGCGGCGGACGGACGGACGGACGGACGGACGGGACCGGCGGGCGTCCGGAGAGTACGAGGGGGCCGTGTGGCCCCGCGGGGTTAGTGTGGAACGCGCGCGCGCAGAAGGGGGCCGACCGAAAGAATGTTTCCACTTCGGATCCCGACCGAGAGCCGCGGCCACCGCCGCCGATCGAGAACCAGTCTTCGAGTCTTCAGTATACGCACACACACTCGCCCGGTTCGTTTTGCGTTACGCGTGCGCTCGTGTGCGGTCTGTGTATTTTACATCGTACCGTCGCGCGTGTTACAAAATATTTTCGTGTGTCATACTACGCCGCGTTCTACCCCCGCGTTTATTAAATAAGTGTTTTTTTTTTCGTTTTCCTCCCCCCAACCCCTTCGGGCGTGTGAAGTGCAGTGATATACATGACGTATAGATTTTTTTTTTAACATTAAACGTCTTGTTTCGTTTTTTTTTCCATTATTATTATTATTCGATCGTGCGCGCCGTTTTTTTTTTTTATTTTTTTTTTCATTTTTCGTTTCCGATATGTTTCTGCTCGCCACATGGATTACGGTAGTGCAGTGAGTGTTTTTTGTTTACGTGATCATCGGTGCTGTTGTCGTCCGTTCGTGTGCGGTGTCTCCGGGACCCGCGCAGTGAATGCGCATGCGATGACCGCCACCGGGTGGTGATACGGCGTGCATCCTGGGGTGAAACCCACGCGCGCGATGTCATGGCGCGCCGCGATCTGCGCCGCGGCGTTGCTCCTGCTGATGGCGGACGGGCCGCGGCCCGTGGCCGGTGGCGACGCGGACAACAACGCCCGGGTGCAGTTGGAGGTGCTGGAGGGCCAGCCAAGGGGCACGACCGTGGGACGGATCCCAGTCCGGCCCGGGTTCGCGTACAGGTTCAACGAGCCGTCCAACGAGTTTGCGCTGAACGGCACCACCGGCGAGATTTTCACCGCCCAAATACTGGACAGAGAATCTCTGTCCAACGACAGGTACGACCTGATTGTGCTGTCCAGTCAGCCCACGTACCCGATTGAAGTGCGCATACTGGTAGTGGACGTCAACGACAACGCACCCGAATTCCCAGAACCCGTCATATCGGTGTCGTTCCCGGAAAGCGCAGCACCGGACAACAAGGTGCTGTTAGACACGGCCACGGACAGGGACGCCGGCGCCAACGGCGTGTCGTCCGACTATCGGATCGTGGCCGGCAACGTGGACGAAAAATTCCGGTTGGACATCACGTCCAACCCGGGTGGCGATCTGACGTACCTGTACCTGCAGACTACCGGTAAACTGGACAGGGAGACCGTTCCGTTCTACCAGCTCAACATATCCGTCAGCGACGGTGGCGTGCCTACGCGATACGGCTATCAGACAGTGAACGTGACCATACTGGACGTGAATGACAATCCGCCGGTGTTTGCACACACCGACTACAGCGCATGGCTGAACGAGAGCGCGCCGCCCGGCACATTTGCCCTGCAAGTGTCCGCCACGGACGCCGATCTGGGCGAAAACAGTCGGATCACGTACTATCTGCCGGAGACGGCGGCCGAGACTACCCGGTTTCGCGTGGACCCGGACACCGGTGCCATATACACGACCGAGATGCCGAGCTGTCCACAACAGAACTGTCCGCACAGCAGTGGCGCCCAACAGACGCGGGCGTCGTGCCCCAAGAGCTGTGTGTTCACCGTGCACGCCCGGGATCACGGGTCGCCTCGGCAAGACGGCCGGGCTTACGTTACCGTCAGCTTGATCGACGCCAATGATCACGACCCAGTCATCCGGTTTCGGTATTTTCCGTCAAACGCGGCATTCGCCACCGTAGACGAAAACGCGGTAAACGGTTCTGTGGTTGCCGCCGTGTCCGTGATGGACCCGGATGAAGGGTTGAACGGCGAGACAACCGTGGATATCGTGTCCGGCAACGAGATGGGCCATTTCAGACTGGAATCTGCCACGAGCTTCTACATCGTTCGAGTGCACGGCATTCTGGACAGGGAACAGATCAACAAATACAACCTAACCGTGTTAGTGAGCGACAAAGGGACGCCGGCCAGGACCACTATGGCATACCTGTTGATATACGTTAACGACATCAACGATCACGAACCCGTGTTTGAGAAGAGCGAATACTCATCCACGCTCAGTGAACTTTCGCCGGTAGGCACGTACGTGGCAAGCATAACGGCCACTGACGAAGATTCCGGAATTAACGCGCAAATCTACTACTCGATTGTGTCCGGAAATCCTTTCGGGTGGTTTGATATCGACCCCGACACCGGACTGGTAACGCTTAAAGGTCGGTTGGATCGCGAACAGATGGGCACCGCCGACATAAAGATTTCAGCCAGGGACGGTGGTCCTAATCCCAAATGGGCATACACGCAATTGAAAGTCATCATTTTGGATGAAAATGACGAGCGGCCGTTATTTACACAAGAACTGATCGTCGTAAAAATGTTGGAAAATGTTCCGGAAAATACGTTGGTAGCTATGCTCACAGCTTCGGATCACGATCAGGGTACTAACGGCAGCGTGTCGTATAGTTTACATCCCGAAGTTCAATACAAGTACAAAGGTGCGTTTGCTCTCGATTCGCTGACCGGACAGCTGACCGTCAAGACACAACTAGACAGGGAAATGGTACCAGAATATAAGATCAAAGTGTTGGCCAAAGACCAAGGTTCTCCACCCAAATCGTCCACGGCCACCGTCATACTCGATGTGCTGGATGTTAACGATAACGATCCGGTGTTCTATCCACAACAGTATGTGGCGTTTGTCGGCGATAATCATCCGACGGGCACCAGTCTCCTCAGAGTTTCAGCGTACGATATAGATGAGGGAGATAACGCGGTCGTCGAATACCGATTAACAGGCAGCGGTGATTCTGGTATTTTTTATATTGATTCACGTGACGGATCGATTTACCTGAAGAGCAGCGGGGATATTCCCAAATCGGTGTACCGCCTGAACGTGACGGCAGTGGACAAAGACGGCCGACGAACGGCTGAAGACGCGACAGTGGAAATAATAAAAAATCCCGACGAAACGCTCAAATTCGACGCTGCCGAGGGATATTCATTCCAAATCTACGAGGACCATGGTGGACAGGAAGACCCAGTATCCAATCGGCAAGTGGGACGGGTCAGAGTTAAAGAGACTAGAACTGACGTGGCATATTTCATACTAAACGGTGACAATGGAAACTTCAAAGTGGATCGAAACGGTGTGTTGACGACATGGAAGAAAATCGACCGGGAAAATCAATCGTTTTACAGTATACGTGTCGGAGCGAGGGCGGGCTTGAAATTTGGCACTACTCTGGTGAACGTGACAATATTAGACGTTAACGACAACGAGCCTACGTTCGTTACCGTAATCGACGAAGTGGACCTCTATGAAGACACAGCCGTTGGCCAGGAGCTGTGCGTGGCCAGGGCTAAGGACAAGGATGTCGGGTTGAATGGCCAGGTAACTTACCGATTAGTATCCAAACCGGACAGTTTGTTTCGCATCACCGAGTCGTCCGGAATCGTGTACCTCCACAAGCCGGTATATACAGCCCCGGGCACGGTACTGGCCACCGAAATTATGGCCACCGACTCGGGTAACCCCCCACTCAGTGCCAAACACGTCGTGTTATTCACCGTCCAAGACGTAAACAACCATACACCGATGTTTGATCAGAATTCATACGAATCGTCGCTTTCCGAGTCCACGGCCGTCAACAGTAGATTCTTCGGTCTAACGGCCACGGACGGGGATTACGGTCCCAACGCAAAGTTGTCGTACGCGATTGAGGAGGGTAACGCCGAAGGGAACTTTGGAATTTTTCCCGACGGAATGTTGTACATCAAACGCCGTCTGGACCGGGAGAGCAGAGATTATTATGCGCTCACTGTCGTGGTACGGGACGCAGGCGCGCCAGCTCGCAGTTCATCCGTAGCGGCCATCGTACACGTAATCGACGAGAATGATAACAGGCCGGAGTTCGCTAACGCCACGTTCGATTTTCACATCAATGAAAACGAACCGACTGGCACGTTCGTAGGCAAATTGTCGGCATCCGACCGGGATGCGGGCCGGAATGCCGAACTTACATACTCTCTGGTCAACTGTAAGACAGACTTTTGGATCGACCCGAAGAACGGGTTTATCCGGACCCAGCGGGAATTCGACAGGGAACAGTTGATTCGGGCCACTGGACAGAACGTCATAATTCTAGAGGCGACGGTCTCAGACAACGGAAAATATCCACTACACGACAAGACCAAGGTGAACGTGTATGTGAACGACGTGAATGACAACCGACCACGGTTCTTCCGGCAACCCTATCGGGTTCAAGTGTCGGAAGGGTCACCGGTTGGTACGCACGTATTGAGGGTGTACACAACTGACGAAGACGATGGCCAGAATGGCGCCGTCCACTATACTATGGACGACGGGGGAGATAACGAGGAAGACAATAAATTCCGGATCGACAACGGCACTGGAATGATCACGATCAACGGGATGTTGGACAGGGAAACGCGTGCCTTGTACGTGTTACGTGTTACCGCGCACGACAACGGTACGCCAGTCCGACTCAACGCATCAACCACGGTGATGGTGGAAGTTTTAGACGACAATGACAACCCGCCCAAATTCGAGTCACTTCCGTCGGGCGTGTCGATTTTCGAGAACGCCACGGTGAACGCGGAACTCGTCCGGTTCCGAGCGACGGACCCCGACTTGGGTGCAAATAGCGAAATTCGTTACTCTATAGTGTCCGGAAACCGGCGGGATACGTTTCACGTGGATACCGTCACCGGTGCGCTGTACCTACGCAAACGACTTGACTACGAGGATATCAGCGCGTACGTGTTGAACGTGTCCGCCTACGACAACGGCAATCCCAGACTGTCCTCGACACTTGCATTCCACGTGACAGTTTTGGACTGCAACGACAACCCGCCGCAGTTCCCAACCACGGCCATTGTGCGACAGATCATGGAGAATCTGAAACCCGGCACGTCTATCGTGACCGTGGTAGCTGACGACCCGGACTCGGACCTGAACGGGCTGGTGCACTATTCCATCACCCGACAGCAACCAGACAACGATAGACGGTGTTTCCGGATTGACGAAAAGACGGGCGTGATAAGCACCGTATTGCCCATCGACCGGGAGTACGTGGACACGTATCGGCTGACCGTGACGGCCGTCGACCAGGGGACGCCGGCAGAGATGCGCCTATCGGCTGAGAAGACGGTGACCATAATCGTGGACGATGAGAATGACAACGCGCCCGTTTTCGTGTCCATGGACACCGGACTGATACGAGCCAGACACACCGGTGTGGTAATCATGCACGCCCTGGCCCGGGACCTCGACACCAGTACCAACGGGCTGGTCACGTACGAGATGGTGGGTGGGGACGCGGAACTGTTCAGCATACACCGGACGACCGGAGCGATCAGCCTGCGGCACGAGATGGCGGTGGAACGGTCTTACAAGCTGACGGTCCGGGCCACTGACGAGGCGGTGCAATCGGAACGCAAGTCGACAGACGCTTACATCACGCTGCTGACGGCGGACGGTACGGTGTCCGTCGCTTCCGACGACCAACCGAAAGTGTACGAAGGGTCCGTGTACGAGAACGAGCCGGTGGGCACCAGCGTGCTTCGGATGGACCCGTTGCCCGGGCAAATGGAATACTACGTGGTGAACGTGACCGTCGGGCGACCGGACGGGCGGCAGGCGGATCGGATGTTCTCCGTGGACGTTAAACTGGGCGTGCTTTACACGGCCACGACGCTGGACCGGGAGGGTGGCGCCGACCGGTACGTCGTGCACGTTTACGCTACTAACGTCGGATCGCAGACACCGAAAACCGGTCACATTCAGGTATTTATTATTTATTTTATTTTATCCTGCGACTTATCCTTCTCCTTCTATTCGTGCCCCCCTCCCACACACACACAACCGTGGTCACCCATCAACCACCCCCTTCTCCGCGCGTGCATGTCTATCGTTGTCCGAAACTTTATCATTATTGTTATTATTATTATTATTATTATTATTATTATTGTGTTCGTTTTATACTATATGATTTATTCGATTCGCTAGGCTGCAATTAGCTAGGCATTCCGGATTTCGGAAGACCGCGGCGAGTTCAAAGTGGATCAGCAGCAACAGCAGCCAGTAGTAGTGTAGTGTAGTAGTAGTAGTAGTAGTAGTAGTAGTAGTAGTAGTAGTAGTAGTAGTAGTAGTAGTAGTAGTAGTAGTAGTAGTCGTAGTAGTAGTGGTAGTGGTAGTAGTGTTTGTCGACGACAACGAAGACGACTTACATATTTCCATGTGTGTGTGTGTGTGTGTGTGTGTGTGTGGTGGGGTGGAATGGCGAAGGGCACGGGGGGGTCCACCGCCGCCAAAGTCGTGAAATTTGGTTAGAACAATGGAATGTACTCGAACATATACGTGTAACACGCAAGCCCGTCTGATGCAGATGCCACGAGGTTGGATCTATGGTAGATTTTCAAAAATGTGCAAGTCTGGTGGGGGGTCCATGAAAATAATATACGATTGGAAAATATATGCCATACTTAAAATACTACGTCCTTGAGTTTCCGTCCCTGTAAACTTTTTTTAATACCGAGTCCATTCTGTAAGTTTAAACTTATACTTTTAAAGAAATGTGTAAGATATATTCCTATTACCTACCTATATAACTCCGATCACATGTGTCATTTTGTGGATTATTCGTTCCTTTAAAAAAAAAATCTCAAGAATAAGAAATAAAATAAATCTGCACTTGAACATATTTATTCTAGGACATACAAAAATCTTTTGTTATATTTCGTGGATAATTTTAATTAATAAAGAATCAAAAAATATGTAAAAAAAAAATCACCTGGATGCTCTGCCAATATTTTTAATATCCCCTTATATTATTTTCTGAAATAATGTGAGGCTGTTGTAAAATTCAAAAATCAAAAGTCACATATTTTATTTATTTATTTTAAAAGCTAACTTATATTTTACGATTAATAATATTCAAATACCAGTTATAATTTAAAATATGTAAGTCAGTTGTAATTTATCCAAAATGACAAAAATGAGGGGAAAAAAATCAACTTCCTAATTACAAAATGGCGTGATTTTAATTTTTATTTATATCTAACTTTTTTTTATAATTTGTTTTGTGAACTATTTTTATAAATCAGTGAATTTATAACGTATATTTTTGTATCAAATATTTGAGGGAGGAACTAATAGTTTCAATTAGTGATCGTGATGTAAAAAAATATTTAATTTTAGAACCGAATTTCGGATGTTCGATTCGGGTTAATCATATTATATAATATCTCATGGCTATTTGAATAAATATTAAAACGAAAAAAACAAAATATGTAAATGCAAGAATGAATAATGTATAATTGAGTTCTGAGGGGGTCTGGACCCCCTTCTCCACGTGAATCCACCAACGGACAGAAGAATGTATAGAACAGGGACGAGAAAATATTTTTAACGAGAGGTTATAAATCAAAATTCATGGCGGGCTAATTTCATTTATTTACGTTTTTACAAAACTATACTAATACCTATGTATATATAATACCTGTTATTTTTTTCTACAGGCCTTTTTTTTTTTAATCGTATTCATAAAAATTAATAATCAATATGAAACAAGAATCCGATTGTATTTATGTAAATATTTTTCATACACAGTAGTTGTTATTCAGTTTTAATCTGTTATGTCGTGAACTTTGCGAAATTTGGGAATAATTGTTTAAGCGTTTTTAATTAAAAAATTGGAAAATCTGTTTTCGATAGTATAACTTTTAAAAAGTTGACTCACTCATTTGGAAAAAAATGCTTTAAACGTGAATTGTAACTTGTAGTTTTCCATCCCTGCAGGTATAAAGGGACTTTAACTATTTCTAGGTTAGGTATACAAATATATTGTTAAGTTATTAAAGATTTAGGTCCATTACAATAATGTTCAAATATATATATATATAATATATATATATATTTTTTTTTTTACCATATTCCATAAAGAATATTATATTTATTGATGACATCTATACGACAATGAAAAAATATATAGTAAATAATAAAAATGTCATAGTTGTTATTGAACATAATATATTTATTATATTTTGTATTATTATTTAGTTTTTTAACAATTCAATAAACTATACAAATAATAATTCCATCCACAAAAGGAAACCCGTTATTTTTATTGGAAAAAATATTATTTATACATTCTTCATTCTGTCAATATAGGAACAATTACACGTATAAGAAGTTGAAAATTCAAACGAATCCCCTGAATCTTAATTATAACTCAACTAAACGTGGGCTATTTTATTCTTTTTTATAATTTTTTACTTTTTTCATATTTTAGGTGTTTTTACTCTTTTTCATATTTTTAGGACATCAACTTTCGAATTTATAAGAGTAAATCATAGATAGTAATTTGAGAAAATCAGGAAATCTTTCAGTTTAAAAATAAATTATTCGAATCCCTATGGGTTTTGGACCCAAAAGTAACCTATTAGTTATTATATTGGATGAAATTAAATTAGGCTCAATATTCGAAAAATTTGAAAGCTAAAAATCATAAATAAAAATTTGAAAAGGTTTTCTATGTCGAGGGGGCATTTTTAACGTATTTTCTAATTTTGAGACAAAATTGTATTCGTAATCCTTTTTTTCATGTGTAAATACGGTTTTGCCGAGCCGACAAATAGCACGTCATAAATATCAATGTCATTATCATCACGTTTATTAGTTACTTATATAATATATACATGTATAATATATATATATATATATGTGTGTGTGTGTGTGAATGTATGTATGTATAATGTATATGTAGGTATATACGTATTATATGTACGACGACGAAAACGTTTACTTAGTCATACGATTTACGACCGTAGTGTGCTGCTGGGGTTTATATTTTTTTTAAGAATCGCGACCCTTTTTTTTTTTTTTTAAACTGTAATTCTATTAACATACATATAATATAGACTACAGAGTATATATACGTTCTTTTGTTTGATATACAAGAAGAAAAACATTTTTTTCGTATTTTTTTCTCTTACCATATTTTCGTGTCGTCGTCGCATGCCATCGAGGTGTATAATATAATGCGTTTCGAAAATCTGTCTCCCAATCCGGCCACGTTGTCGACCAAAAATCCACAGCACAGTAAAATTATTTCCTATATATGTACTGTGAAACCCTAATTTCCAGATTAACAATTACTAATTAAAATGTAACAAATTAAATACCTAGTGTTTTATAGGATTTTAGTGTTGGCATAAAACTATAAAGGACAGAATTAATGAAAAAATGTTATCGTACCTCGCCGGTATAGATTATTCCCCGAGAATATATTTAAAGTTTATAATTAATTAAAATATTTATCACGCCTGTATTTTATACTAAATGCATTATGATTTATAAAAAAAAGTAACACCTAATAATTATTTTAATAATTTTCCCATGTATGACACGATCTATAATAATGTATACGAGATGTGTTCAGAAGTAAGGAGACTTATTATATACTATTATTATGTAGTTACTAGAGATATTGTTGATTTTACAATGTACTGTCCTTACAATTTGTTAGGTTTGTCAGTCAATTTGTTCAGTTGTTAGTTAACTAGGAAGATAGAAACCGGAAATTATAAATTGCTCGAAGAGTATTTTTCCTAACGTCTGTCCGTCTGTCCTCATAAATTGTTGCCGTGGTTACCAATATTAATACTTAATATTTTCATTCAGTATAATAAATTTAAATATTAAATATAATATAACAGTACGTGATATTTATTTTATACTAGTGATTGCATTTTATTATTTGTAAAATGTAAAAAAAAAATGAATTGTTTTATACCATTTTATGTAATTATTTAATTGTTTTTATTTTTATAACAAATAATTTAAACACATGTACGTATATAAACAGGGAATTCAGCACAATATGCTTTTCCTAACATTTTTTTCTCAAATTACAAAAATAATTTTATAGACTCCTTATATATGAACGAATCCCTTATTGTTTCCTCAAAAGATCTACGTGCACACAACTCCGAATGTTAATGAATAAAATTAAAAAAAAAATATATTATTTAAAATTAAATATAAAAAGTGTAATAGAATTAGAATAGGTATGCTATTTAACATATTTTGAATTATTTGGATTGTGACACGTGTATATTGAGCTGCAATAATATGTTTTAATTTTCTAATGTTTTAGTCTATTTAAATAGAATCATATAGCCTAGCTATCATATAAATATAATATAGTTAATTGTCGAATTTATTAAATTTTCAATATTGTTTTTGTTATTTTCTAATTATTAGTAAAATAAAAATACAATTTAATCGACTCTTAAAAACCATATAAAAAAAAATACATTCGTTAAAGTCTCTCTCCGAAAATTCCACCGTCTAGACATAAAAAAACGTGCGTTATCCATGTACCTACTCTCATTAAAAGTTTATTTTTTAAATAAAATACGCGTATTTATTTCAAATATTTTTTGATACGAAAAAAAAACGTACATGTAAAATCAGTTTTTTCAACAGTACAAATCATAATCCATTAGAAAACGATTAAATCATAAGGTTATTACCTAGTTATTTGAATACTTACATTAAAAAAAAATAAAAAATGATCGGGGTTGGCCGGATCACAAATTACATGATACATTTTGTATTTAATATATTGGTATTGGTTTGGTTTTTGTAAAACACGTATACATGATTACATGATTTTTTAATGGGGGATCAGTAACGCAAATAATAATTGCTTTAAAATATGTACTCCACTCAAACGTACTCTCTGATCGAACACTTGAAACTTATTTTACAAAATACCGACTCATAACTTTTAAGGTTCTAATTATATATTTAAAATAGTTTTTTTTAGCATTTTTTCGTCAGACTCCAAACAAAGTAAATTGTTCTCCAAAAAAAAAAAAAACATACTACAGTAGGCATAATATTTCTACTTAGTATTTTCATTATTGAAATTTAATACATATAGATAAGAAAAAGTACTATAAAAATATTTGGAATATTTTTGATGAAGTATTCCAAATACTTTGAAATAATTTTTAGTAGAAATCGATCGATTAAATATCTAGAAATATTTCGATCGGAAACCAAAGACAGTGAAATTAAGATATATTACAATGTGATTTGCGCTGACAATATTAAACATACAAACACTAAACTGACCAAACATACATAACTTGACTCATTTTAGTGAGATATGCATATATATTATATATATCAAAAAAGTATTACTGAATTTGTGATCCGACCAACTATATAGAAGGTCAATAAGATCAAACTCTAAATTAACCGATCTGGTATACGCCCACGAAGAATCACTTAGTCGAAAATAATTGAAAATTTCACTTGTGCTTCTAAATTTTTATCAAAAATACAGAACATTATTATTTAAGAGGATATCAGCGCAAACAATTTTCAATTTTAAATTTACAAAACGGCTACGTAGTAGGACACTAATTAATAATATTGTTGTTCTTTATCATTTATTTTTTTGTTTCGTCTATCTACGGTGATTTTAAGTCGTTATTAATAGGAAATGCAAAAGTAATATTTTCAATAAAGTTTTATAAATTATTCATAAAAAAAACGATATAGTAACTGGACCAATTATTGTTAATTTTTTGAATGCGTATAAACATTTTTTAATTGTTATATTTCCATATTTCCTAAAAGTTTCTAAAAATGTCCTATATACAAACCCTCTTAATATTGCTAGTTTAATTTTACGAAAAATACGATTTTCAATGCACATTTTTTTTTTTTTGGGGGGGGGGGCGAGCCTTTTCGGCATTTCAATTCCAATACACGGCGTCTTGATTATTCGAGAAGGTGAATAAAAAGATGATGGGGATGATCTGACCCCCACATTCCCCTGTTCGGCTGGTGTACGACTACAACTGCATAATGCGACAAGAACAACAACTACATGTTGTACATATGTTGTACCTATATAAAATATTATATCAGCTATATTATTATTATTATTATTATTTATATTATTATTGTATAATATAATATTCAAAAATTGTTTCTAAAACAGGCCTGCGGTATACCTTCTTGTCCCGGGGCATAAAGGACTATCGTGTAAATTTAGCTCTTCGGATATTATATTATATATAGGTACCTACATGACGTGTATATACTATACGTATACATAATACGATCCGACCGGGTCGTCGGCTAATTCTTTGGGGGGGGGGGGGTAACACTGTGTTCCATTTCGTCCGTGTAAACCCGTGTAAGTCTAAAATGTCAAGGTCCGCGAGAGAGCTCTGACAGCACATGCATGTGTGCCCAGTGTGGGACGTTTACACGACGTCTATATATATTTTTACCTATATTATATATATATATATGTGAGAAACCACACGAAACATATATGTTTTTAAAAGATTATATAATATTATTTTGGCACGAGAATTTATGATTGTATGGTGTTTAAAAAATAAGAAATAATAATAATAATAATTTTTTTTTTTTATGTTTACTACCTATATTGTACATACATATACTCTATAATATTATGGCTATACATAATATCATACGATAAACCATATAATTCCAAAACCATCGGAAATTGAGATTACTTTTGAATAATTATTGTTAACGTTTGTTAATATTTTTTTTATTTTTATTTTTTATGTTCCAACGACGGCGGCGGTCATCGCGCCGGTATTTCCTTTGCTTAATTAATCGTAAAATTTTATAGCGTCGTTTGTCTTTCCCCCGACTTTTTAACCCGATCGAAGGAGATACTTTGCGAAAAGTATGTATAGGTATATAAAATATACACACACATACATATATATGTGTGTGTGTGTGTGTGTGTGTGTGTATGCCTACGGTAATATATATATACGATTTTAATTTACAACACATGTTCTTCGCCGGTGTATAGATAAAATATCTCGAAAAATCCACTTCGTCCACTATATTATATTCCACAAACGGACGTTGTTATTTTTTATGCGTTTCGTCGAAATTCTATAAAATTCTATCTTTTTTAAAATCGATTAGGTAATTACATTAATTATTATTATGTATAATATGTACTTATAATAATATTATTGATTGCGATTTAACGAATTCGGTGATTTTGTCGCTTATCAGTTTCGTTACTGCAAACAACCATCTTCTTATAATAATATATAAAATGCCAACTTTGAAAACCGTTTTCATCCATGGAAAAATGTAATTTCCCGGCCCGTTTTCGCGTCCATTTGTCCAGTATTCCTTTACATTTATCGTTTTCAAACTATTCTGCGGTCCTTTTGAGATTTTTACGTGTTTCGTTCCTCTGCAGCATTTTCGTCTTTTCTTCGAGCTTTCGAAGTCAGGAAGAAAAAACGTGTTTCCAAGCTCACCGACTTTCCGTTATCACTCGACGTTTTTCCTCACCGTATTATTATGGCCCGAACCTCCGAGTGTCTTTCGTGTCTAGTGCCTTTCGTTACGTTTTTCGACCCCTCGGAAAACTGTTTTCAAAGAAAACAAACGTCTGTTTCTACCATAGACGTAATATTTTTAAAATCAATTAATTAACAATATTATTTCCGATAAAATACATAAACCGAGGTATAGGAATTGCACTCAAAAGTTATTCTACTAATGAGGCGTTGTACTCGAAAAAAGTTACACTTATAAGTTATCACACTCAAACCGAGATACAAATTCAAGGTTTCGGACTCAAAAGGTATTGAACTTGCAAGTAGTCTTACTTAAAAGGAGTTGCACTTACAAGGAGTTGTACCTAATAGGTGTTATGTTTTATTATTATTATTATTATAGTTATGTTACGAAACCTGATTTTCGTGCAGATCTAATCTCAACCCCAATTATTAAAATATTAAGTTGATCTAATAACAAATTATGTGTTATTAAAAATAATTAGTAACTATTATTTATTATCAAACATTAATATTGATTAGGAAATGAAGATTAATATAACCTAATCTGGTTTGATTCTGTATAAAAATCGAACAAGTCGCATCACTATAAATAGATAAAAATAATTTAAATAAGAATTTAATAATCGGCATGTTTCGATAAGTAGCTGATTTGTTGGACAAATAACGAATAAAATACAATGCTGAGAAATTTAATGATTTTTTAACTCAGTTAAGTTAATAGAAAAAATAGTAAAAGTTTAAAGTTAATAGTTATTATTTTCTAACGATTAATAAGTTAAAAGTTAAGTTGAAGTTAAAAAATAACTTATTAACTTAAATTTAGTAAATTTTATTTTTGTACGAGTCAATACAACATTTAAGAAATAAATGTATAATTAAGTATATATTTATTATTTTTTTGAAAACTATTATTTTTTGACTTAAAGCATTTTAAAATTTTTAAAAATCATTATTGAAAATACTACAATAGAATTATATTAATTATTATTAAAAAATATGTTCACAAAAATGTTTAATTAGTAGGTACTTAGTACCTACTCTTTTCGTCAAAATTGTAACAAATGAATATTGTTCATTGCAAATTATACTGCCTACCTAAATATTGTTTGTGGGAAATCGAATATATTTCTCAATTTATATTACAGAGAGATTATTATATAATATATTAGTATTCTTGTTTTATTTGTATGTTCACAAAATAAATAATTCTTATATTATAACAATTATTAGAAACGACAAAAACAACTTTATTTTTATTCAACCATTTTGATATAATATATGAAATCAAAATGTATTAATTATTTCAAAATTAAAGTAACTCGTTATTTAAAAGTTAATATAACCAAAAATAAATGTAGTTGACGAAAATTAAATATAAAAACTTAAGTTAAAAACAAAATGAACATAACTCTTAACTTAATTATTAACTTATTAATTAGTTAATGCCCAGCATTGATGAAATATAAGTATCATTTATAATTTTTTTCGATATTTTGATAATATCGCTAAAATTGTTGACACAGTTCGCATTGACTATCTACTTAATACGATAAAGTTCAATTAAAAATTAAATTAATGTTAACTTTTTAACTAAACTAGTTAATATAAAACATTATACATTTATCAAATTATTTATTAAAAAAAAATCTGCCAGTAAATTATTAACTATTTTTTTTTGTTCATTTGATGTTAGGTTTAAAAAAATTGTTTAATTTATTGTGCACCAAGAAAAATGTCTTAAATTAAAAAAAAAAATACTAAACAAATTTAAATTATTACTTAACTAATTATTTGAGGGGTCCATTTTTTTTGTATTAAAAAAAAATGAATTATTAATGTACAAAATATGGATGATATAATAAACATTTTGATTAGCTGAGTTAACATAAATCTGGTTTAAACTTTTTAACTTTATAAAGTTATAATTAATGAAGTCATTAATTAATAGTTTTTAACTTTTAAAAAACTATTTTAATTAACTTAATTTTATCTGGTTAGTTGTATCATTAACTTTTTATGCATAAGTCATATTATATTTTATTTTATGTTTTTTAATAATTAACCGCAACGAAGACTACATTAGAATTTAGATTGTGTGTTTGACTAATTTATGTTTACTATCCAACAAACAAACATTATTATTTTGTACACTTAACATCGAAATCGATCAATTTCGATAATTCTTCAAAAATGATTAATTATATCTTCTCATTAACGATAGCTATAGCTATAGCTATATATATATTAAATAAATTTAGCGATTTTGTCACATATTAGTTTCGTTATTGCAGACAACCATTATAATGATATACATTACGAAATATTTTTTTTTTTTGTAGAAGTGGATACTTGAACCTAAATATTATTAAAATAATACGTACTATTATCTAGATTAAAAAAAAAAATAAGTGTTATTAAAAATTAATAACAACTGAATGATCAATTGGTAACTATTAATTATTTATTGATAAGCATTACTATTAATTAGTTCGGTTCTGTTCAAAAATCTAACAAGTAGAATATCACTATCTATAGAAAACAATAATTATTTAAATATACCTATATTTAATATTTATTCTAAATATTTCAATAAATAGCCGGTTTGTTTGACAAATAACGTAGGTACTAAATTGTTCATTATATTTTCGATATATTGATAAAATTGATTATTGCTAAAATTGAAATTGGAAACCTATTTCTATTAACATTTTATACATTTATATAATATATTTTATTTGTCGTACCTACTCGTATATATAGGCGCAAATAATATCGCACATTATTATAGGTGTTTTCATGTTATGATTCGTTTTGTTTCCCCTCAATCTCCGAAAAACAAACGTTATTATTTTGTACGTTATGTCGAAAATCGATGAAATTGATCAGTTTTTCAAAAATGATTAATTATATCTTCTATAATTATCGATGGTAATTTAACAAAGTCGGTGATTTTGTCACGAATCGGTTTCGTTTTATACAGACAACTATATTATAATATATTGATGTGTTTCAAAACCTGATTTTTATACAAGTCGAATCTTGAACCTAATTATTAAAATATTAATTCGATTTATAAAAAATATGTGTTATTAAAAATGAATAACATATAATTAATTAATTAGTAACTATTATTAATAAACATTAATATTTAATCATAGTATAAACCTAATGTGATCTAACTAGTTAAATTTAATAATAGCGAACATACAATATCGCAAGTTCTGTTCAAAAATCAAATATAAAACAATGATTTGACGAGATGATGATTTATGAATATTTCTATACATATAATGATTGGGTTATTTAACTTGTATATATATATATATAGATACCGTACAAAATATATACTTTGGGATATTCTTTAAATGGATATTTTATTGATAATATTGCCAATATTTAGGGTGATGTTTCAATATACCTATACCTATAATAGGATATTTTATTTGATGTTTTCTTTCAATAACATGCTGCTATATACGAAGAAGGTGTATTGGTGATAGAGATTTCAGTGTTGTGACTCATTTCGTTTTCTAAATATATATGCAGCAGGCACGGTCAATTTCGTAAATTCGGAATGTCCTATATTTCGCGTGTGTCAATGACGATAATACGATTTTTATCGATGGAATTTTCATCACAGGTGTAAAAACAGTTATTGTAAGCCCGATTGTATTTCGTTTGATATACGATATCCGGCCTTTGAAAATGTGTCCGAGGTGGCCGATGGAACCCCATACGTATTATACCTATATAAATCCCTCTATTCAACGAAAACTACAGCAGCCAGTAGGTATATATATATACAATACCAGCTGCGCACTACGCGGGTAATATCGGTAGGTAGGTGACACACAAAGAGCATATAATATTATAGTTAATACCTTTAGAACTCCGATTCCCCAAATCGTATATATAGTTGCAGATGTTATTTCGGATGTTGAAAAAAAAATTTTTTTCGTCCGATTTTTTTTTTTTTTTTTTTGCTCAACGTTTTTGTTACAAAATATAAAATATCAGCCATAATAAATTGTCAAATCGTTAGAGATTTCGCTCATATTATTTGCGTATATGCTGGCAGTATAGGTACACACGCCCGTAGGGGTATAATAATATATATAATATTATATTATAATAATAATAATAATAACAATAATAATATTCATCACTGGCGAAGGAGGGAGTTATATTATACTGTATATATATTTATACGTGGTTAACCCCTCAAGCCCCCTTCTATATACGTTATACTTATAATATACGCCCATATTCGAGTTGTCTGTCAATTGCAGCATAAACTGCCATATTGGAATGCGCGTATAACTCGTCAGATAGATATGGTATATATTATATATATACGTATATAGGTATATATATATATATATAAGCGAGGTATACACTCGCAGCATCAGTATGGAATAAAAAAAAAAAAAAACTTTACGAAGGCGAACAATAAACTGCAGCCGTGTCCTCTTATATGGATTCGCGACTATTATTATTGTAGGTATATATACGCAATTCCGAAAGTAAATGACTATATATCCTTTAAAGAGTTAAAAACACCTTGAAACTTTTTTTTATTTTCATCAGCGGTTCTTTTTTCTTTCAACCCATTATAGAAATATAGAAACGATTCGAACGATTGCGTTTTTTAAACAGTTTAATACTTATTCATATTATATACATATACGTATACCTATATACGTATAGGTACTATATTATATACCTATACTCAGGTACATATATATATATATAACATATATTATACAATATACACATACATACAATAGTTTATTATATATTATATATATATATATATTTACAATTCACGTATCGATTAAAATTAAATATCAAAAATCATTTAATACCTATATATAGTATATTAATTTTCGAAACATTTTTTCTCTTTTTTTAAAAGTATATATATTAACTCTTTAACTATAGTTCATTCCTGCCTTTATATAAAATTAACTTATTTCTATATACAATATTTTATAAGGAATACGATAATATCTACCTATATATATATATATATATATATATTATATGAAAAACGGTAATTGAGTTCCCAAACATTTTAAATATCGGATACTTTTTCAAGACAATAATATGTATACCCAATGTTTCGTTGTTGTCAGCTATGAATTCCTTATTATATACATAGACGGATAAAAAGTAGGTACAGAAAAAAAAATTATGAAAATATCTGTGTTTATTTTTATACACCAAATTAAACTCAACTTGGATATCTTTGAAAACAATTAACTCTTCAGTTATATATATAATAAAATTAATATATTTATTAAGTTGGAAACTATGTTAAAAGTTATTACTAAAATAAGTAAATAATGAGTTAAATTTTTTTCTAATTGTTGTTAATAAAATAAAATTATGTTAATTAAAAGTTACTTTTGTTACGTAACTAACAATAAGTAACTTTAATTGAAGTTGAAATTGAACATACGAAGTTAATTTTATTTATATACAAAATAATAGTTAATTATTTTGTATACATATACATACATATACCTAAACTTTTCGTTTAACACACAATATATATTGTTATTTAACATTAAATTTAACGAGTTAAAATATAGTCGGTTAACTTGTCTACATAGATATGTAATATACTATATAGGTATATATAATGTGTGTTATAAATATTATAATACATTATACGTTCGTAAGCACTTATCGGAATGTATTATAATATTTATAACACAAATTATGTTAAAATTATAAACGATTTTCGTACACAAAACGTTTACATTCGTAAGATTTTATAATAATAACTCGTAACTATATATATATAGATATATAGGTACGTCGTACGCATTTTCTGGCACGGAAAAACGATTAAAAGCGGTCTTCATCGTTGCGTGTTCGTAAAACATCCGAATAATTTTTTATGTACTCGTATGTTACTATTATTTTGCGTTTATCAAAATAATTATTGTAATAAAAGTCACCCTATATATATATATATATATATATATAATATGACACAATGTCATGATTTCGAAAAATATGTCCGTTTTTCTTTTGAAACGCGTACCTTATTATGTATAATATATTGGTATTCGAAAACATATAATGTGTTCCGACGTTGTCGCAGCAGCATTATTAGTGTCGTAAAATAAAGAAAAGAGGAAAAAAGTGAATTTATAATATAATATATCGTCTATATAACGCGCATACGTATATACACAATGATAATGTATATGAAGGATATCGGTGTGCGTATATGCTAATGTGTCCGAGAGTGCTTTCGAGTTATCCGTATAATCGGACCGTCTAATAAAAAGAAAAAAATCGTTTTTATCCATTTGTGTTTTGATTTTGCGCAACAATAAATGTAAAATAACGTATACGAAGCTCGTCCGCACAAAACTTGTGTGCGTTAATTAGAAAGAATTACACTATATTGGGTATACTAGTGTGTGTATATATATATATAGACATCGCGGCTTTCGGTCATCGTTTCAATATGGTTATAGGCAGAGATTACACAGCGTGGACCAGCGGACGTATACCAACATGATAATATATTATAATGCGTGTATATGTGTATGTATGGAAGGTTTAAAGGATATTTAGTCACTTTTTCTCACGGTCGATACAGAGGAGAGAAAACACTCATATAACGATAAATTAGAGCTGACAGTTGAAGATTTTTGGCGTGTTGTTTGTGGTCGGTTGAAAAAAAAGTGTTTTAAATAAATTGCTCACTCGGGGCACTTTTGAAGAAGTCGAAAACCATAAAAGATTTCTCAGTAGACGCGTACCAATGTCGAGTAAAAACAAAAAAAAAATAAAAAAATTCGAGACTGTAAGCTTAGAGTATAGATGTATTATAATATTATATTATTAGGTATATACGCATATATATAGTACATATAGGTATATTAACGCGATAAAAAATTAAAATCTAGTTAAAAGTTAAGTCAATTCGAACGAAGTGAATTTATTACTATTTCTTAGTATTTACTTTTATAACTTAATAAGTTACCTAGTTTTATTATTTAACTAACAAGTACTTCAATTATATCTACAAATTAAGTTAAATTTGGAACAATATTTCAAATTTTTCCAAACTATTATGATTTGTTATTTTTATTATTTTATCATTATTATCATTAAAATATCAAATTTAAACTTGACTCTACTAAATACTTTTTTTTTATATTAAATTGATTTATTATTTAACGAATTAAAGCCTTGTAACCGGAAAATACTTTATATTTTTGAAAATATTATATAAATTTATTTATAATGGTGCAAGGCTATATATACAAATTAACGCTATTTTAACCTATGAAAATTAAGTAGATTAAAGCATTTTAACTGAATTAATAAAGTCTAAGGTAATAAAATTTGGATTGCATTTCAGTTAAGTTAACAAAAATCATTAAATGAAACTAAGTAAATTTTTTTTGTTATCACCCGTTTGATGTTTTATTTGTATATTGTATTTTCGATCAAGTTTCAGGTTTCGATTTCCGCATACCTACTAATCTTAATCATTTATGAGAAAATTATGTAGTTAATACACAAATAGGAATCATATCTAAATAATAATATCTGCCGATAATTAAATTAATTAAATATTATAATTGTTAGACTTTAAACATTTAAAATTATTTTAAGTCGAATACAAAATACAATTATTATTCGTTACAACATGTGTACTATATACACGCATTGGATTTTCTATATATATTCTATAAAATAATCGCATTAATCATTGAAAATATGGTTTTTTTGGCATTTTTTATCGTTTCGTTCGAATCAATCCCTGTATGGACAATTCCGAATAATAATAAATAAATATTATTATTATTATTATTATTAAGTACAATAGCTGGTACCTATACTTAATTTCATCGTATTGTATTTCTACCGTTTATATAGGTCGCAGGTTATATGGATGTCAGTATATGTGACTAATATAATATATTTAATTCTCCGTCATTGCTCCCGAGTCCTTTCTAAAGTCCGACGTGTGTCAAATCTATTACTGAGGGTCTTTTTTTTTTTTTTTTAACCCGAGAATCGAAGGACGCGAGTTCTTTGGCCATCCCGCTGCTTTACGTCCCTTCGACCGCACACGCATTCAATTTACGACGAAATAAAAGTATACATTCTTTATTTCATTATAAAACTGCGTATACGGGTGGTACTTTTGTAACAAAATATATAAAATAAAATACAATTCGTGTGAGCCCATAATACGTATAAGGCATTACCAATTTGTTCCGTTTTGAGAAAACTATATAATGTCAAATTGGTCATATTTAACCAGAGCTGAATGCCTATTGAAAAACCTAATTTTTCACATTTTTGTCAGTTTCCTACTGCACGTTTCTGTTTGAAGGATAAACATTATTGTATTTTTGCCTGGATTGTAATCAAATGCCATTTAGATATATATAATATAGAAACCTATATACCCTCGAGTTATGTACATTTTTAAATGCCATTATTTTCTTTAGTCGTTTTCACCTATTTATTCCGTTTTGAATAAAAATCTGCCATTAAACCTATTAAAATCATTTTTTTAATATTGAAAATGTTATGCCTATAAAAAAAAACGAATTCTTTCGCAATTGTAACGATTATTACACTTGTCTTGAGAATGGTAGTCATTTACAAGCCAGGATTTTACAAATTGTATTTAAGTTAATAAACGTGTTACTACTTTTTTATTTTAATATTAATTTCTAAATTCTAACTTAATATTATAAGTACATTTTGGGATATAATTATCAACTTGCGAGTTAATTTCAAGTAAATACAAAATTACATACATACAATATTATATACCTAATTACCTAATTACCTAATTATAAATACCTATTCGAGTTAATTTTTATATATTAACTCTACATAAGGAAGCTAGCAACATTTTTAGTTAGTTTTTAACTTAATATTTAGGGTCAAGGACATTTCGATGCGGCATTTTTTTTTTAATGCGATTTGTAATTTTAAAATAAAATATATATTACAAAAAATAATAACAATTATTGTTTTTATTAATTTTTAAAATTGTATGTAATAATTAATATTTATTGTATTGAGTACAGCACTACAGTCGTATAATAACATTAAATATTTAGGTTTATTTATTGATAGGGTAGGTATATAAAAATAAAACAAATTATTATCATACAATTTCATACTAATATTATATTCGCTTACTATTTTATATAGTATTAAAATTTTAAAATTTATATAAAAAATGAATTAATAATTTTAAAAAAAATTTTAATAATATACAATTTAGGTTTATTTTAAAGAAATATTATGTGCAATTCCCTTTAAATATTCAATACCTACCTGTATATCCTATCAACAATTAAATCTAAATACTTAAATGTTATTGTACGACTGTACCCAATGCAATAAATAATAATTATTACATAGAATTTGAAAAAATTAATAAAAACGATACTGGTTATGATATATTTGTTTTATTATATATATTATTATTTTTTGATATATATATTTTATATTAAAATTACAAATCACATAAAAATAAATGCCGCGCCGAAATGTCCGATTCCCTAATATTTACTTTCTTTTATATTATTAACTTAATTAATGAGTTAAAAATTAGTTCATTTGACCTGTCTCGAATTTGCATACATCCTATTTGCATGGGAGAGATATAAATATGCTCATTGCACTTCCTATAGCTGAGATTTTTGTGTTTACACAATTCTGTTTTTCATTTTTTTTTTTTCTACATTCCTTTATAATATAGTTATAATATATGTATAATATAATATAAACATTTTTTTTTTTACTTATCTAAAGTTTAGTTGATAGTTAGGAATTATATAAATATGCTAAAATCATATAATTTTCTAGTCACATTTTTATTGTTTTTCACATATGAAAAAAAAAATTCTCATATAATCTATACAGTTTATCTCGAATTGTTTTGATATATTGCGGTTTATGAGTTGCATATAATATTTTAATTTTAAGTATTTTATACGCAACTATTTAAAATTTAGCCTAAAATTGCAAGATGTGTAAAAGATTTTTTGTAGGTATACTATTTGCATTTTATTTTAATTTTAATTTATACCTATATAATTCTGTAATTCAATAACCTTTTATCAAATTTGATTGTCTTAATGTAATAATTTAACTATAAGATCTTATAGTTAAATTATTATTATTATTAAGGACAATAAATTATATAAAAATAAAAATTAATGCTGGGAAAATTTTTTTATAAAAATACATAATAAATACTAATCATATGTGACACAAATCACTGCTAATAACTTTATAACTATAAATTAATAATGATTCTTGCCTTGAAAAATAATGTTGCACACTTCGTAACTTACTTTTTTTCGGTGATTTTTCGATAAGGTAATATAGGAAATTTAAAACGCAATATTTTGGTTTTGGTTTGTGATTACTCCGGCAATAGCCCCCTTTTTAACATCGCTTTTCGAGCGGAACCATGTAACTCCATATAGAATTAAACGAATGATATGCAAGTTTTACTTCCGCAATATTATAGGTACTCCTTCTTTACTTATCACATATTACAATATTATTGTCTGTGTGTTTCAATAGGCTACATGAGATGAAAAAGGTATGTGGAGTCCAATTTTAGTTAACATGTCGATATGGTCTTTAAGGACAAAAATGGAGACAAAAATCAAATTTTTCAAAATATTGCCAGTTTCTTCAGTTGTGACATGTACACGCGTCCTGCTTGCTGTACGTTCTTGTCGATTTTTCATTTTCTTTTGCTTCGACACAATTCCGTTTTTCATTTTTAACGACTTGATGTTTTATACAGCGTGATAACATTGAAAAAGCGGAGCTAGACGTTGATTTTAATCGGGCCGATGTGTATATATATATATATATATATATATACATGT
Organism: Pemphigus obesinymphae; assembly: GCA_025469235.1. Taxonomy (NCBI): domain Eukaryota; kingdom Metazoa; phylum Arthropoda; class Insecta; order Hemiptera; family Aphididae; genus Pemphigus; species Pemphigus obesinymphae. Next base: position 35,879 of record JAIPRL010001609.1, read on the forward strand.
ATATAATATATAGTTGAATAAGTCCAACGTTTTTCGGACACGCCCACATTCTCACGATAGCGTCTGAATAATATTTCCTCTTTCTCGCGGTGCCCATTGGCGGACACGGCACGCTACGTATACCTATTTATATTATATTATACGTATAAGTACAACGGTTACGAGACGCTGCGAATACGCCTAAAGGTACCGATTTCAGACTTATAGGTTAGGTGTATAGGTATAGATACGAGAAACCAGCAGGAACCCGCGAGCATACATATTATATACGTGGTATAAACCGTTGTCGAATATGATGTGCATATACGGTTTTTGTTTTTTTTTTTTTAAATTTTTATCATTTATTTTTTTATTTATTTATTTATTCCGCGTTTTAATACGGGTGTAGTATAAAAAAATAAAAACAAAATAAAACTGTGGTTAATCATCATAATTAATAGCGCAATAATTGTACGGGTTCGTATCGGTTGCCCATTAAATATTATTGACCGGCGGCGTCGTGTGCAGTTTTGCATTTATTGCGGTTATAAAAATAATACTATATAGGTACAATATACACACATGAACGCACATACATGTGTCTCGGTTACTGAAATTAAATCATGTGACAATAATTTGGCGTGTGTATAGGTACGTACCTACACGGTATGCGGTAACTGCAGCGGTAACCGCGGTGTACGATTTGTGGAATCCTGTTTGGATGGATATATTTTGCTTGGACCGGATGTAACGTGGGAGTGATCCAGTATAATTTGGGTTTCGAAAGAATTTGAATTTTATAACCGAGTTTTTGAGGATTGCGAATTTTTATTTCTGAAATCGTTAAACACGATCGATTGTATTAAATATACGAGCTGAGCACAATTTACAACACTTTTGCTGAATAATTTTAGATTTCATTTTTTGACGAAGAAATTTAAAAATTGGAACCAAAACGATTTAATCGGGTTTTCGGTTTAGGGTGTTGAAAGCATTTGGGTTTTCGAAATGTTAAATAATTTAGTACCGGGTGTAACCCATTTGGGCCGCAGAGTAGTCCAAATGCGCCCCAAGGGATGTGGACACATGCGCGCCCGAAAGATAAGATACTACCTGTCGATTTATTGATCATTTCGTATGCAACGTTGCCATCATGATTCATATATATATTATTTTGTTTTAATTCTTAGGGTAGCAAAGAAATGTACTAATTAGTTATACAATATATGTTTAAATATTTTTTATGTATGTATGTATACATTTTTTCTGGCGGTAAGAATTTTTTTTTATATCTCTCGAAACCAAATTTCTACCAAAGTGGAATTTAAAGTTACAAAAATTAAACATGACAGTTTTCAGTTGTATTTATTCTTTTAAATTCCATTTTTGTGTACGTGAAACGGTTTCCATGGTGTATACTACAATTAATTCTAGTTGTGTATAAATCAAAAGTTCCAAAACGTATGTACAGAGAAATGCAATTAAGATAAAATGGACCGATATCCAATAATAGGGGTAGGGTGCAATGTAAAAATGAAATAAAAATAGTTCAAATTTGTAAGAACCATAATTAACTCGACCACAGTAAATATGTTCATCTTTTATAGCTTGAAAATCAGAACTGTGACGTCTTATTAAAACACGCACCTGCACAGTTAGTTGTTGTAAGTGCTATTATATGCGGAAATCAGGTATTTCGGCGTGGGGATATTTCGGCGCAAGGAAATTTCGACACGGCATTTATTTTTATATTATTTGGAATTTTAAAATAAAATATATATTACAAAAAAAAAAATGTATATAATAAAACAAATATATCATAACAAGTATCGTTTTTATTAGTTTTTTCAAATTATATGTAATAATTATTATTTATTGTATTGGGTTATACAGTCGTACAATAACATTTAAGTATTTAGATTTAATTTTTGATAGGGTAGGTTTTGAATATTAAAAGGGAATCGCACATAATATTTCTTTAAAATAAATCGAAATTGTATATAATTAAATTTTTTTTTTTAATTATTAATTAATTTTTTTATATGAATTTTAAATTTTTATATTGTATAAAATAGTAAGCGAATACAATATTAGTATGCAATTGTATGATAATAATTTGTTTATTTTATGTACCTACCCTATCAAAAATTGAACTTAAATACTTTAATGTTATTATACCCAATACAATAAATAATAATTATTATATACAATTTGAAAAAATTAATAAAAACGATACTTGTAATGATATATTTGTTTCATTATATTGTTATTATTATTATTATAATATAATATTATATTATAATAATAATTATTATAATATAATATTATAATATTATTATATTATTACATATATTATTATTTTTTGTAATATATATTTTGTTTTAAAATTACAAATTGCATTATAAAAAATACCGCTCCGAAATGTCCTAGATCCCTATTATATATATATATAAGTGCGCAATCGTGTTAAAAGTTAAGAAGTCCGCAATCGTATTGCATCGCGTTCCCAGCATATAGATCATAACGTTACACGGTTTTAACGTGTTTTTATCAAAAAATATTTCATGCGCACATGGGCTATGATTTCGGGTCCAAATGGGCTATAAAAAAAGGATCTAGTAGTGCATATGGGTTGATCCGTTAGTACCTATATTGGTATTTGAGTGCATTGCACAACATTAAATAGTACAAATAAACATTTAACAGCTAAAATTTATCTCTCTATATGTGCCATTTATTCTTTAAAATTTCATAATTACCTGCTTAAATTTATTATGCCTAATGCCTAATACAATAAGAGTAAGTATAATTTCCTCTACACATATTTTATCAATAAACTTAGATAACAGATTCGCATTGAATTTTTTTTTTTAATTACCTCGGTTATTTTGTGCTCTAAATCTTGTGAATAATAAAAATCATTATTTTCCCCCAAGTTTATAACTGAGGACCGTTATTACAATGTTTTTTTCAAGCTATCTCCTAAGGTAGTACATATAATATATATTCATTAGATATTTTAAAATTAAACTCCATATACGTTCCGTTAATGCTATATACGTTACTCCTATAAATTAAACAGTAAGTTTTGGTGGCCACTAAATGTAATTTTAATTTTGTATTTTTGTAATTTTTTCTATAAAATTATAGACCCGAATTTTGGTATTAAAATATCATCCATCATATTTGAGCGTAGGAAAATCACGGAATAAATACCGAGTAATATTCATTTAATTTATTCTTACAGCGGTAAATTTTCGAATATTGAATTGAATTTATGAATTATCAAACAGTTATTATAAATAAAAACCAATTAATAATATACTTCCATGAAATAAAAATTACTATAATTTATCGTTAAAACAGACTAATATCAACATATACAATTAAACACATTTTAAATATTAACTAAGTATATCCCGAGTTAATTTTAATTTTTCAAATATACGTGTATTTAAGGTACACGTGTTATGAACCACAGCTAATATATTATGTGTACCATGCTTGCGTATTGTTCGCAGTAAGAGGAAATAAACCAAAAAAAAAAAAAATGAAAAAATAGCTACTGTCACCGCGGGTAATACAATACTCCCAATATTATTATAAACAATGAAACGAACGTGGGTTATTGTATACGCGTATAGTAAAAGTAATATTCGACGATATCTTAATATGCGTCTGTATCGATGAATATATATGTGGTATAATAGTGGTTACCAGTTTTACATAATGTACAGAAAATTGCGTGGGTACTACGAGAACGTGTATAGGTTATACCAGATACCTATAACCGGGTAGGTCACACAATACAGCGTGTTTCTAAAGTCACGTGACCGGAGATAAAAATACTTTTTTCTCACCTATATTTAGTGAAATTCTGTTCTTATGATATTTATAGATTTTTAATGAAAATTGTTAATGAAACGGTTTTCGGTCAATACAAGTGCTAATATTTTAGACTGATCTAATTTTAAATCTGTAAAAAGTCATCCAAAACAGATTGTGGAAGTTGGTCCATTGTTCTCTCGGTTCCTCGGACAGACTAGTGTAATATTATAATTTAAATTTGAAATTTGAAAACAAAAATAAATAATTTCATTCGAAAGACGATTTTGAGCGAAAAAATTATTAATAGCCATAACAACTTTTATTTCACTATACTGTTATTTTTACCAGCATTTATAAAGTATTTCCGTAAAAAGAGCAGTTTTCCTTTAAACATAAGTAAACTACTGAAAAAATCTAATAATTACCTTTTTAAAGTATCAACTAGAATCAATCAAAAGCTCTTTACTCCAAAACTCCTGGTAGACTTATTTTATTAAAAATATATATATATTTAGACATAAAAAAACCTACATGATATTACGAGTACAACAAATACATGTCTCGTTTTGCTCAGAATCTAAAATTCAAAGATTCCTTAACATTTTCTGTTTATAGGTTACTTAATGGAGGAGATTTTCGAAATATAAATTTGTTCTATAATTATTATTATTATAAGTAAAAATATGTTTAAAATATATACATTTTGATTAATCATAACCCCGGAGTTAATATTAATTCATAGTTCGTCGATGCGAATAGCCTACAAGCTATAAATACTGATCATCAAAACGAAATTTCCCAAAATTATAGCAAAGGAGATAAATGTTTTTATATTGGATCGCGTGACATTTGTAAACACTCTGTAGGTGCATATAACGTCGTGTTATATATATACGACTGTCATCCGATATAAGCTATTTATATATATTTTTTTGCAAACCTGAGATAGTTCGTACCGTTCTAATTTGTGTATTTGTCGTTCTAGGTATCCACGAACGAACACGGTTTGTACATTATTGTTTCCACACCATGTCGCTGTATATATATTTTTATACGGATTTAATTATTAATCTTTTATTTATGTACAATAAGACACAATATTGTGATGTAATCGATTAAACATTATAGGTATAGTTAGATACTGCCTGTATACTTCATGTACCATAGGTGTGGTATCCAGATATGATATACAAGTACGTACATTCTAACCTAAATAGGTTTAAACTTTAAGTATCTAATTGATTCTATTGACTATAAAGTTCTTTGAATGGGTTGGAAAATATTGATTTTAGATTTTATGTGTTGACCAAGAGTGAAACAAATTTCGCGGGTTCTGAACCAAAAGGTTCTAACTCAGTAATTTCGGGTTTTTTGGAAGAAAACGTTTGAAATTATAATATGATTGAATTTTATTTGAATTGATTTTAAATCATTGACATTTCTTCAACTCATTCCATAATAGTTTGATAAGCTGTAGTCCATTTTTGTAATTTCAGATTCTAACCTTTATGAAAAGCATTGAAAAAACCACATAATAGTGTTGCTTTTTTATTTTTTGGTATTTACATTTATTTTTAAAGGTTTCTGGATTTTTAAAACATTTATAAATATTCCGATTATATTCTGATTTCATAAATTTTGATTTTTAGAATCGTGGTGATCAATGAAATTGTAGAGAAATTCAATTTTTATTTCTCATTTCGCAAGTGAATATGGTTGATTTTTGGATTTTATGACTTAATATACAAATTAATGATGATAAAATAATCTATATTTTATATTAACTACTTTTAAATACATTTATTATTATAAAAAACATTTCGAATTTTAACAAAAACTACTCTTAATTTTGGTACTTAGAATTTACTTAGTTTCCTCAACCTGAAAATAATATACGAAAGTAATTAATATTTTAAATAAGTAATTAATTAGACTAACGTGATCTTTTATTTTTTTCTCGAACAATGTTTGAAAAAATATTTATACGTAACCAGGTATACGGTTACATAATGTCGTGTTATACGACTGCAGTCTTCCATTATAAACCATTTTTTATTTATTTTTAACAGATTTTTTTCCGCATTTGAACGAACACGATTCACACATTATCGTTTCGACGCTATAAACTTTTTATGCGCGGATTCAATAACTTAATTGGTATTAATAATTATATTATATTCAGTGTTGGGTAAATTACTTTTAAAAAGTAATTGAATTACATTACAAGTTACATTAAATAAAAGTAATCCAATTGCTTTTAAGTTACCTACTTTACTTTTTTGTTAGCATTATAATATCATCATATTTGAGGGGCATCTAAATCATATATATATGTATTTATTTTGTATTTAACGCCTAGACAGGCAATAGTTTAAAGTAACAATAAGTAAGAAAAAAAAATACAAATAACTTAAAAAATATATAAAAGACTAAAGATAGAATATAAATTAATAATAGTACATATAAGTCAAATAAGAATGAACACAGTGATAAGAAATTACATGCTTTCAGTTCTATCTATTTTCCTCCATTTCTATTTTCCTCTAAAAAATGATCTATTCCATTTCCTCCACAGATTATATACTCTTCTCGAATATCCATTTTCCACCAAAATTTTCTAAAACACTGATATGTATTTATATTATCTAATTATTATTAATCTAGTGAAAAAAAAGATATAAAACAAAAAATAAATAAAAACACCAATTAACTATTATTTATTATTTTTGTATTTTAATTTTTCCCAAATAATTCAACATAAATCTAATATACTTACTTAAAAATTTAATATTGATAAATAATAAAAATACTAAATTTCTAAAATAATATTAAAATAACTTTTACTTGATTTTTTTGTAATTGTCATTCTTACATATTTTGTTTTTGTAACAGTTCGATGTAAAAAAAACTGATAAGAATAGTGTATTTCCTATTATTTTATTTTTATATAAAATAAATAAATACATTTTTAGAGGAAAAAGGAATTTATTTTTTTATTTTTTTTTTGGAGGAAAATGGATAATAGAGGAAAATGATCTCACCCACGCATTCCCATGGACAATAAAGTATGTTCGACATGTTAAAAATATATAGAGTAGTCTTGTGACGATTTTCAGATTTATGTCATAACTCTTATAGATTTTACCATATTCAGAGGTAAAAATCATCTAGTTGACAGATAAAGAACAAAAGTATCTATAGTGGTAACGAAGGAGATGGAATCTATGCACTCTCATTATATTGGTTAATTATACTTTCTCAGAATGTAAAATTTGAATTTTGAATTTTTTGAAATTTTGAATTTTAAATGCACTTTATTTCGTATTTTTAGAACATTTTTGTAAAATATTTTACATCACTAGAAAGAAATATTTTCATTTAGGATAACGAGAGACGAAATTATTTTTTTCGACGTAACATATTTTTCAATTTATACGTTTTTCCTAATTTTCTAACAGTAATATAAAAATAAAACTGTATGTACTTTAGAGAATGGAGTTTATTAAAAAAAAAAATATTTATCAGTAAATTAAGAATATTTTAAGTAGGAATAAACTACGGGATAACAATGATAGCTATTAAAATATAATATTAGACTTTTAACTTTTAAACGATAATTTTCCCTTAAATGTACCGTTATATGATTTGATAATAATGAATCATGAAAGTAGGTACCTAAGAACCACGGTCTAGGCGGTGCAGACCTTATAACCAAAACACCAATATTTTTAATTTACTTTTTTCCATACGTCGACTTGAGTTTAACGAGTTTGGAAAAAACTCTATATACTTACTTATACTTGTCCGTGTCATTGCCTATAGCTGCATAGCCACATTTATATTGTATTATATACGTGCCTATCAAAGAGCTGGTGCATAGATCTATGTAGTTGGTAGGTTACCTTCCGAACACGTGTTTGTTTAATTTTGACTTTTTTTTTTTTTTTCATGTTTTCAATATACGAAACCGTAGGACGCGGCGGTCGGCGCAGGTATACGCGCATATATTATAAGCTCTATCCTGTATCCATACCTACTATACATATTATTATTATTATTATTATTATTATTATTATTATTATTATTATAATTAATTGAACCATCGCTGGTCCGTGCTGTAAAATCGTATGCCTGCCCATACATATATTCCGGACCATCATTGGTATTCGTGAAAATCGCATCGGGATTAAAAAATTCGATAACACGTTATTGATCGTATACTACGCGTATACCTATATTATGTAGGTAGTTATCTATTATATATATATATATATATATATACCGTATACCGTATACCGCATAGGTAGTGAACGTAATATACCTAACTATTTTAAACGAATTACGGAGTTGCCGGCGCGGTAGTTTTGATTATGTGTCAAAAAGAAAAACGCGATTTTTTCCCTCTCTTTAATTTTTTTTTTTTTTTTTTAACTTTTAATTTTTTCGTTATGTTTACACGACCGAATTCGGTAGGCTTGTACCGCTACAGAGTTGGTCGGGCTGCTGTATAATTTGTTTTTGTTTTGTCCTCCCCCCTCCCCCCCACCCACTAGTGAGCACGCACGTACACGTACGTATCGTAATATTATTTTTCATTAATTCCGGGAGCACCTTTACACAACGACCGAACCATTAAAATTTAATAGCCCCTCTCCTCCACCGGCCCGTCGGTATCCACTATGTATAGAACAGAATATTGTTGATTGTTTTTTAATAGTACGGCCGAGACTGTACTTATTGTGGTAAGTGGTGGTGGCAGTCGGGTGTGCAGTAAACTACTAGATACCTATAATACCTGTGTGATGGGTACTCACCAAACTTGGGCCGATATATTCGAATTTCGAAATATTAATAAACAAAAATATAATCAACCGCGTAGTCTTAACGGGAACTACCTATATATATATATATATAGCACACGCAAACCAAGACTGCACACGTGCGTACGCGTACACACAGATAACATGAAAACGGATTGTGCATTCCCTATAGAACCAATGTAAAAAATTAATACGGTATTCTAATTGGATCGCCAAAATCAGTGTGACCACAGATATCAACGCAAAACTATTGGATTTAGTTAGGTAAAACTTTTAGTTCATATCACCACAGATAACATGAAATACAACATATTATATTGACAAACACGAATAATGTACATATTATATGTAAGTAGTTAGTAGGTACAGTCTTTTTATTTCTTTTATAAACATAAGATTAATTGAAAATAATATTACAAAGTATAAAATATATTACACATAACATATACAAACAACAAAATAATATAAAATAACAAAATGAATTGCAATCAAAAATTACAAATCAGAAAAACGTTGTCAAAAATCAAAATCGAAAAATATAATAAAAATATAAAAAAATATATATTAAACCAATATATAAGACTAAACGCAGACATGAGTTTGTTATTTAATTGAAAATTATTATCACATATAAAATGTTATCTTTGTTGTTATTTTGATCTGACGGTACATTGATATTATCGCATATCGATAATAGTGTCACCACATATTATATGACACATTAAATAATTTTCTTCCGTTGACATAGTCACACTGCTTTTGGCGAGCTCATTATCAGCATGAGCTGGCCAGTTTTTGTTTACCGCTGAGTGCACAATCTGTTTTCATGTTATCTGTGGCGTACATAAACGCGCGGTGACGGATTTGAGGCATATCATAGTGTTTTTGGTGGGGGGAGGGGCGATAATTTTTTTTTTTAGATATATTCTACACTCAAAAATGTGTAATATAATTATATAATATAAGCTAATAGTGACTAAACCAATATAACAAAATATATAAAATGTACAAATCACAATAAACTATTGTAAATAAACAAATGCGTTTTAACGAGCGATATGATTTTAGTTTTTTTGGTTATTAATCTATTTTTCTTTTATTATTTTTTTTCATTTTCGCGAAATTTCTCTGACACGCCGGATAACCATTTTCTCAACTAATAAATTTAGTAGGTTTTTCCTACTCGAAGGCTCTTTTGGCGGCCAACTCGTTAGCATAATATTATTCCTGCTAGACATTTTAATTTATTCATAATAATAAATGTAAATTATTACAATAGTACAATAGAGGGATTGCCAAAATTAAAAACGGACAACAGCAAATTTGATTTTTCAAGCAACACAATATATTATCGCACCAATAAAATTCACCGATAGATAATGATGAACATACCTCCGCCGTGTACCAAATTTATATTAGATTTATTCTATAAAATATGTTTCATTTTTATTAAGATATCACAATATCACCAAAATCTGTTTAGTCAGTTTACGAAATTATAATAATTAGTAACGGTTCTTAATGTACCATAGTAGTGGGGTATTATTATATAATTATATAACACAATTAATTAATTATCTAATTTGGTATAATATCACAGGGGCTACTATCGCTCCTATAAATACATGCCTGATTTGAGGTATAAATAATTAAGATATATTGAAACAACGGGATAGAAGTTAAGTCCAAATAGATGGGATGGAATCTTACTTGTCTGAAGAGAACACGGCGTTTTGTCAATATATATTTGGTTACAGGCGGTTATAGTCGGGAGAATGAAAAGTGGCTGTTGGCAAATGTGTTAACAACTATTTTTGCCTGATAAGGAGGGGTTCTTAAACTAAGACACGCCTAAGGTGCGAATCTTACGGTCTGTGTACAACGTCTGGTCGGCTACGCTTTTGCATACGTCTTTATTATTTTATTTTTAGGTTCGTTCTGGGTACAAATGAAACCTTTTGGCTATTGTGGTTTTATTTTAGGGGGGTTATAGAACGTTATCATGATAAATATAATCACTAAGTTCACTAACTTATTATCTACAATCAAATAACTTTTGTATTTAAAAAAATCTAAACTGGCAATAAAAGTTATAAATAATCCATGAAGATGATTGTTATCACTTATCTTAGTTTTTTGCGATAACTTTGATTTTTTATTATTTATCATTTACATAGGTACATTATGTCGAAATTTACATCCAGGTAAAGGGATGATTGGGATCTCATGGAAAACTCTTTAAAATTGACATTTATATATTAGATTAGACTAAATGAATTATTATATCATCGTCCTCGGACATAACTTATATTCTCATATATAACATATATTCTCAGAAAAAAATGCTTAATTTTTTAATTTTTTCCAAAATGCATTTTGGTTGTGTACCGTTTGTCGTTTGGTTGAAAAAACTAGAATCAAATTCAAGGAAACAAATTCGAAATATTAAGGTAAGGTTATCATAGTATCTCACTATAATATAATGGTATACATATTATTTATAAGTATAATCACTAAGTCCAAAGCCACTAACTTATTAATTACAATCAAATAACTTTTGTATTTAAAAAAATCTAAACTGGCAATAAAAGTTATAAATAGTCCATAAAAATTATTGTTATCACTTTTCTTATTTTTTATAGCGATAAGAACGATTTTTTATCATTCT
>JAIPRL010001609.1:47273-77701 GCA_025469235.1 Pemphigus obesinymphae
AGAATGATAAAAAATCGTTCTTATCGCTATAAAAAATAAGAAAAGTGATAACAATAATTTTTATGGACTATTTATAACTTTTATTGCCAGTTTAGATTTTTTTAAATACAAAAGTTATTTGATTGTAGTTAATAAGTTAGTGGCTTTGGACTTAGTGATTATACTTATAAATAATATGTATACCATTATATTATAGTGAGATACTATGATAACCTTACCTTAATATTTCGAATTTGTATCCTTGAATTTGATTCTAGTTTTTTCAACCAAACGACAAACGGTACACAACCAAAATGCATTTTGGAAAAAATTAAAAAAGTTAAGCATTTTTTTCTATAGTGGCAAGTAAAGCAAAATCTCCTAGCTTTATATTCGAAGGCAGATTTTGGTAGCCCTATTTTTGTCTTTTTAACCGATTTTGACTTTGAGAACGCATAAAAATATGCCATCAAAATGCTTGTACGAAATTCTAATATATATATATACCTAATAACAAAATTTTTGTATAATATTATATAAGCCAAGTAATTAGCTTCGATTCAGCCATATTATAAATACTTTATTATTATTATTCAAGAAGAAAAATAACACATTTTCGTAATATATGCATTTATTTTTAAAATCAGATCGATATTATTGGATTTTTATTCAGTAGATATCTACTTGGTTAATTATTTGACAAATTGATAGAATAACTCTCATTGATTATAAAATGGTCATATATAAGCACATTAACGAGTAATTAACGAGTAACTCATAAATATTAATATCAGAAATTAGACCGATTTTGTGCTGAAAACAACCTATTCGATGTACGGTAAATTTTGAATATAATATTCGATTCGCGATAAATGTGTAATATAGGTACGCTTTTTAATTGATTGACTATAGGTTAGAATTTTTAGAAATTATTAAAATTCGTGGTGTCTCCAAATTTTTATTCGTGATTTAGAGAACTGCAAAGGGTTCTATAAAAATCTCCTTAATTTTGGCGGATGATCAAAATCAGGAAAGCGAAAAAACAGAAACGAATATTTTATTAACGTTCGGTTCTAGAAACTAGCAATACTATTATATTGCTATTTGGAAGACGACTTACAGTATTATATTGTTACTACCTACCTATATCAAAATATGTTGTGTTCGTTTTTTATTTATGTATACACCACATTGGATTTCCTAGGCCCAAAGCAAAAACTCTTGGCAAATTTTCTCTGGAAATCTGCAGACACTTGCACGCAGAGATGGTTTCGGACCAGGCGATCTCCGGGCAGGCGTCGCCCACGAAAAATTACCCTCCGCTAACCCCATCGCCATTGACGGCGGCCCCGACACACGGATGCGCGCGGCTCTGTCGTGTCCTCGCGGCGGTACCTAAACGGTCGAACGGTGGATAGTTTTTCTGGTCGTCATGGTCCGGCGCGATTGCTCGGGTCATTAAAAAAAAATAAATAAATAAATAAATAAAAAAAAAGTAACACCATTGAATGAAAATAATAATAATAATAATAATAATAATATACGGTTTGTGTATGTGCGTTTGAGAAGAACATGATCCGGAATGCGTTAAGTTATTTTAATAAGATAACATCGACGATTTGAACGTATACCCATCGTATACGTACCTGTATAATAATATATAATAACACACAATATAATATACAATTTCTATAAACGAGATTATATGGGAACAAAAATGTTACACGGGTGGAGCCAATTAGCGTTCTTTTTAATATTTCATTTTATTTGCTTATTTATTTGGCTCCCGTACCGACGGCGATTCCGCACGAGTGCATTTCGCGTATGCCAGTAGAGGTATGCCCATTTACTTACCCGGGTGCACTCCGCTGGTCCTGAAAGTGTAAACAAATTAACCGTCACGCCGGGGCGAGACTCGCGACAGTGCGACCGGAAATTAAAAAGCACATTTTTCCCTCTCCGGTGATTTCGTCATCACACATACATAAACAATATATTATTCAGAAACAAAAATTAATAAACGTTTACGATTAAAAATATTGTTGGAAATATAATGTACATTCTGCGATCAGGAATAATAATAATTGCTCTCGAGCACTGTGAATATGACATTTTTATAGGTTAAATTTACTCGTATATTATAACCAAAAACGTTGAACCTTTTAAATAATCGTCTTTACTATACACGTATCATTTTTTTTTTATTGTTTCCATTTAAATAAAACATATCCTACACTTCGTTATGAACCCAGGTGGTAATGGTCATTGAGTAAGGCATTTAAAGTATATATATAGCGGAAACAATTATTCTGAATTCGTTTGTACGTAGATATCTATCATTGTTGAACTTTTGCCGATATTTTGTAAATAATTTACAAACAACATTACAATTCTATGTTTTCAATTCCCGACTAACTTTAGAATTAAGAAGAATCGTATAAATCTACGTGATTAGCCAACTTTATACAATTAATTAGTCACGAAATATTGGTGAAATAAATATACCTAGTAATTATATCACCTATACTCGGGGAAACTGTATTTACGACGTCTACGTAAATTGACCTATATTACACAGATCGTTTTTTAAAAGCATACGCTGTCCAAATATTTAATATTTATATATTATATACGCATAGTGAGCTTCACAAACATCGTTGTGTCCTGCGATAGCGGAGTACGTAATTCGGAAATCTTTCATCCTTCGTGCACCGTTCTGTCCAATGTTTGTTCAACTCTGTGTTATAGCATATTATATTCATGATTTTTTTAATGTTTGTCTGTTTTTTTTTTCTTCCCAAAGGTAAAGGTGAAGATTTTGGACAAAAACGACAATCGGCCGATGTGGCCCAGTGCTCCACTCGAGTACAGGATATCCGAGGAAATACCAATAGGTTCGCTGGTCGCCACGCTCAAAGCCACGGACCCCGACTTGGACGCGACGTTGACTTACACGATAATCGGCGATAGCGACAACAATAATTCCCCGCTGACATTGGACGCGTACACAGGGAACATCCGCGTCCGCAGGCCCATAGACAGAGAAACCAGCCCCAGACACGTGCTCCCAGTACGGGTATCTGACGGCGTACACGATAGCGACACGACCGTGACATTCGTCGTAAGTCTTTGGTTCTATTATTTTTTCACAAAAACACGAGAAGGAAATATGATATTCGTGAGAGAGAGGAGTGGAGGATCGTAGTAGAAATTCATTTTTAGGCCAGAAATATTGCAGGGCATTTCGAGAATATCGATTTTAGCACGTCATATATAATACATTATATATTAGGTATACAAATATCGAGAATTTTTTAGGTAAATTTTCATATTTGTTTTAATGAGCATCATTGGCGAAAATTGGGTTGAATAAACTTAAATAAAAACTTCAATATTGATGTACGATATAACATAATTTAACATTACATATCATACATCACCGTTAAAGGCAGACTTGTAATGAAAATAACTAATAAATCAAAACATAATATATTAACATGAAAAATAAATAAATTGTAGATTAGAAAAAAATCATTTACTATTTGAAATTTATCAAAATCTAAAAAGAAAAATAACACTGAACTTTTTTGTTGGGTACTTATAATACTTATATAATCCTATATTTCAGCTAGGTACCTGTTTATTTTTCATTAGACAGTATTGTTCGCCTCCTAAATAGGTTGTATATTGGGAGACATTTTATTTTATTTCCCACAATATTGAAAATACAGTTTTATTGATAATTCATTTAGTCATACTTTTATTAATTATTATTATTATTATCTACTTTTAATACATGCTGGATAGGTCCTGAATTTAGGTCCCCTAAATTGCATTTATTTACACGGGACCTAAATTCACTATTTTTTTTTTTAATTTAGGGGACCGCACTGGTTTGTCACATCGATAATGAGTACAAAATTATATTCAGATTCTGATTCTGTGTGTTCTTCCCATAGAGTAATATAGAGTGATAGTATATATCAACCGGGTTCAAAGTTGTTATGAGCAAAGTGTCGGTTTTCACAGTTTTACCATATCGGCGACAAAATATATTATGTAGAAATAAATAATAATATGTTTTACAAACTTGTTTAATTTAGTGCAAATATCACTATCATGGTAATATTTAAAAATATCCCGCCACTTTTCAGTTGAATTGTTTATCATATTTTGTGTTATATTTTATTATATTAATAATGATAATATATTTTATTAATAGAGTACCTAATAAACGTTATCAATAATTATTATCTATCATAAAATAATTACACAGTGTATACCACAATATATTCCGCAACATTAAACATTTTAATCGTGGTCATACTGTTTTTAGGGACACTTTGTATGTTACAACTATCTTACAGAATATTTTCTCTATATTACTTTATGGTTTTTCCACACAAACAGATTCATTAACATATTCATGTTTAATCAATAAATCAAAACAACAAAAGTTATGGGTTTGTGAAAACCAGAAATTTTTTTTTTTACTGAACGAAATATTCTTACGTTTCTTATCAAAAGTATCCATATAAATACATTCAAATATAATAATTTTATTCAAAATTTTTGAGAGGGCTTTTTCAAAATTTAAGGGGGCTAAACTCCCACATGTTTTCCTCCTCCTTTTTCCGCCAATGGTGAGTATCAAAATCAAAATTATTTATATAATCATGTATGCATTTCTTAATTTTATAAAAAAAATTTCCGTTAAATCAACATCCGAATGGATAATAATATCCAAAATGATCAATAGATAACTAAAACTTAAATTTAAATTATTTATCAATGGATATGACTATAATTTTCCTCAACGTGATCTGGCAGAACATTTTTTTTTTTTTTTACAGCAATAGCATTTGTCTTACCAAACACGTTCTATACACTCGGCTGTTCCACAATAATTATTCATGCTGCACGTGCTATAAATTTCTCATAAAATAATCTCCCCTCCATATATAATATAATATAATGCAATCATATGCAAACATCACGCGATCTCCGACTATTTGCATATATATTCCATTAACTAGACACATTACATTTTTTTTTCATTTTACATATCGGTAATACACTTATTACACTATTTAATGCATTCAAGTTGGTAACATAACATAACTTACTACTAGTATACTACTTACAACCATTTTCCCTAGAAATAATAATTAAACGGGGCAATTAAATATCTCGTATATCTGCGTACTAGTATATTATTATCGTTCATGTAATGTATTGAGAACGGAATAAAATAAACAGTTCGAGAAAGTAATTTGTGAGTAGATATATGTGCTGTCAAATGTCATGAAATAAAAACTCATGTATTATTATTTGAAAAATCGAATGATGAACGTATTTCCTATTTCGCGAAAAAACTATTTCAACAGATAAACCACGTGTCCATGTCACTTTCAAGATACTCCTTTATATAGGAATATGGTAACCATACTAACATAAGAATGTTTTTATTTTTATGATTATCCTGATAAATTTCCAACACAACGTTTTTAGTCCTGTATTAAAAGTTAATTCAAAAATATTTCTAGGTGAACTGAATATTAGAGGTTACAAAATATGATTTCAATGAAAGATACAGGCTTACCACAAATACAGAGCATTACATATTATTTCACATACCTAATATCTAGAATCTAGAATTGCGAATTAATACTTTTCCTAATATTAATTTTAAAAAAAAGATGTCGCATTCAGTATATGAAATAATTTTCATTGTAATGAATTACATTATGTTTTTTTTAGATCCTTGACACCAACGACAACGCTCCGTCATTTGCGAAGAATGTTTATTCGCTGGACGTGAGTGAATTTACCGCCAGGGGTACTAAAATCGGCGACATATTTGCTGTGGATGAGGACGAAGGGGTGAATGGTGTAGTCACGTATACTATTATCAGTGATTGGGCAAATGACGTGTTCAACATTGACCCGCACACCGGAGCTTTCTCACTGACCGGAAAACTAGATTACGAGGAGGTAAGTGCTGTAGTTTTCATGTCTAAATTTAGTTAGACTGGACTGAACTTGGGAAACATGTACTGAACCTGAACTAGAAGTCCAATTACTGTTTTATATAATTATGAGTATATTAAGGAAAACCAAAATAAATGGGCAATGGATTTATAGTTTGTATATCCGTTTTTACAAAAAAAAAAAAAAAAAAAAATATTGACAACATAAAAAATGTTAGAAATATTTCCGCTTTATCTAGATATAACCGCTGTCTTATTAAATTTGCTGATGTTTGGACCGAATCATTTTAATAGTCCTATCCAAGCCACCCTAAATTTTGGAATTTTGAACCCAACAGGCAACAATAGCACTATATTAAGCACTATTATATAAAGCACTATATTTAATACTTACACACAAACACACACACACACAACTCACTGATCTGCTGCTACGTGAAGGTGAAACAGATCGTTGTAATGATGACTGGAATCTTTATGGCTTTATTATAGTCTTGGTTAAGGTTCAGGTGTACTTACTACCACGGTAGTAATCACATTTGATTTTTTCGTTTAATTATAAGTTTAATATGAATAATTTAAGGCTCGAGTACAAAATGCCTAGTTTATTTTGGTTCATTTTATTAATAGGATTCAGGGTTTGACGTGGGTTCTTTGACAAAAATTAAAATTGTGCTTCCGGTTAAAGATATTTCCGAGTTCTGAAACCGGTTACATTTGATCCAGTTCTAGTCTTGTGCAATATATGGGTGGGTACTTATAACATCTACGGTGTTTATTATTCAGGTGCAGCACTACATCATGACCGTGCAAGCTCAGGACGCCGGAAAGCCAATGTTGTCATCAACGGTGACGGTGTACATAAACGTTATCGACGAAAACGACAACGTACCCGTGTTTGAGACAAACAGTTACAACGTGGATGTTTACGAAAACGCTACTGTCAACACGGTAGTGGCGACGGTGACGGCGACAGATCGTGATTCAGGTAAATATAAATTTGGTACTATTATCAGCCATCGACTCGGGGGGTGTGTTTACAGTATATTTTTTTGTTCGTATATACGTTTGAATAATCATTTTTGACGTAAATATTACTACTAACAGAAATATGCTTTTTTTTATAAAATAATAAACGATACAGATTATCATACTATTATTTATACCTAAGTATACATTGTTGGATATTTATCGGAGTATTGGAAAAGGAGTTCACCATTAGCATAAATTATGCAATACTTTTAAAAAATAACTTCTAATTTTTTAACGAAAGACTCACAAATTAGAATAATGTTTCAACAAATTTATTGGATAGATGTGAATGAAATTTATTACATGTACGATGCAAAGTTCAAGTACACGTTTAGCTCGTTTCCTAGATATGGCATTCCACACGTTTTGTGTGGCAGATCGTGATTCAGGTAAACATAAATTACTATTATCAGAAACCAATGTGCATCGACTAAGGGAAGTATTTACAGCTTTTCTGTTTGAATAATAATTTCCGGCCTAAATATTACTAGAACAGAAATGTGCTTTTTCTTAAAAAATCATAAAGATTTGGATATAGATTGGATACATTGATTGTTTTAATAAAACTAAATTTTATTGACAATAATTTATCAACAGAATAAAACAGCAAATAATCGCTGAAATTACAAATAATATATTTAGATTAAAGATTTAAAGAACATTTTAATTACCTAAAGAGTAAATCAATGTTGCTTTTAGTTTTTAATATTATAAAAGATTTATGTTTAAATTTTTTTGATAAAATATTTATATTATTATCTAAAAATCAAAAATATACGTATTTAACGATGACGTAATTTAACACATAATTGTTATGTTCAAACATTCTATAAAAACATAATGATAATTTCAATCCGTCATCTTGTAGACTGTACTCTTTCGAATACATTTTAATAAAATATACGTGTATAATTTACAACTAGATATTATTGTAATCGGCGCGAATACGTATCAAACGATCTCAGATTTTTCATACCCGAGTCACGGGTCGAGCCATAAAAATAATAATGTATATGTAGATTTTTATCGATCGCGTGTTTGATTTCGTTTTGTATAAATAATATTTTTTTATGGATTTTTTACTCGAACGTTTATAGGTATTTATACTATTTCTATGTTTTCACTATGGACGTTTTATTTTTATAAACGGACGGTTTGATGAACACACGCTTGTTTAAAAATATTTGTTTTTCTTTACTGAACGAAAGTAATTTTATATTATATTAACTTTTAAAAAAAAGTAAATTTTCGAATGTGACCAATTATTCTATTTTTTTACGACAAAAAACTTAATACGCGATGCATTTTTTCACAGGAATCAATGGAAAAATCAAATACTCGATTCAATCCGTAGACCCAGAAGATAACGATTTCACTATCGATCCGGACAATGGCACCGTTTGGCCACATCGCAGTTTGGACCGTGAGACCGTAGCTTCGTATAATCTCGTGGTAGTGGCCAAGGACGGGGGACGCCCGGCGGCTTCTGAACTATCATCGACGGTGCAGGTAATATAACCAGCGATTTTAATAATACCAACGCGAAATAATAATAATAATAACAACAATAATATTCATATGATCTGCCGGGTGTATTGTACGATTATTAATGAGTTTGGCGGATGTTTATTATTCTATATAGATGACAATCACTATCAAGGACGTCAATGACTGTTGGCCTCAATGGATCACGCCGAACACGACTACGGTCATGGAAAACGTCGAGATCGGCACCATAGTGACAGTCCTGAAAGCCGTGGACAAGGACGAGGATAAAAACGGATTTGTCGAGTATTGGATACACTCCGGTGACGAGAAAACGTTTACCATCGGATCAGTAGACGGGGTGCTGAGGGTGGTGAGTGCACTGGATCGGGAGACCAAATCGGAGTACCATCTGGAAATCGGCGCCAAGGACCGTGGTGATCCTCCTCTGAGTTCCATATTGAAATTGACAGTGAACATTTTGGATGAAAACGACAACAGCCCGACGTTCGACCCGAGACATTATACGGCATCCGTGCCCGAGAATGTCACCACGGGCTATACGGTCATCCAGTTGTTCGCCACCGACAAAGACGTTGGGCCCAATGCCGGAATACGGTACACGATCACCAGTGGTGACGAGAACTTGGATTTCAGCATCGCCGATGACACCGGATTGATACGAGTAGCAAAATATCTCAACTACGAACGCAAGTCCCGTTACGTGTTGACCATAAAAGCCGAGGACAGTCCCATCGGTGTCGACAACGGACGTGTCAATTCCGACGAAGTTACGGTCGTCATCACTGTTTTGGACATAAACGATAACTATCCGGTATTTCCAGACTCGCCGTACGTCATCCATGTTATCGAAGAATACGTACCCGAGTCGAAAGAGTTCCCCGTAGCCATAGTGAAGGCGACGGATGCCGATTCTGGATACAACGGCCGGGTGAGATACTATTTAAAAGACACGGAATATTTTATCGTAGACAGCGTCACCGGTAAAATACATCTTGTAAGAAGTTTAGATAGAGAAGTCCAATCCGAACATTTAATCACCGTAGTAGCCATGGATTCTGGTAAATATAGAATACGTTTAAAAATACATTTTACAAAATATTATCTAAATTATTATTTATTCAGGTACACCTTCAATGAGTGGCACTGGATTTATTCGTGTTATTGTTCAAGACGTCAACGATCATAGTCCACAATTTCAGCAACAAAACTATGTAGTATACATCGACGAAAACAGTCCTATTGGATATTCAATCACTCAATTGACGGCAACTGATTCTGATATCGGGTTGAACGCTAAAATTAAGTATGTCTCGTTGAGTTGTTCAAAAATATATGTGTTTTTTTATATATATATATCTTAATGTTATTTTACAGGTACAGCCTATTGGGAAATAAACAAGAAAAATTTAAAATGGATGAAGATACAGGAATACTTAGGACCTCATCAAATTTGGACCGAGAAGAAAACGAAGTATATTACTTAACAGTAGTAGCTCAAGATTCAAGTTTAACGGAACCAAAAGCATCGGTAGCTAACTTGACCGTATTTGCTAGAGACGTTAATGACAATTATCCAATATTTTCAACATCACAAAGCATTATCTATGTTTCGGATAAGACTCAATCCGGACAGTTTATATTTGGAGTAACTGCTACCGATTTAGATTCTGGAGATAATGGAAAAATTGTTTACCATTTAATATCTGGAGATTTAGACATGTTTCATATAGATGAAAATACTGGTGTAATTGAATCGACTCAAAAACTTAGTAAAAAAATGGAGTACAAAATAAAAATCGAAGCAAGCGACAAAGGAAAAATACCTAAAAATGCAGAATTTGAGCTGACCGTGATGTTATGGCCAGATCGAGACTTTCCTGTAGTACGACATGTCGGAACACAGCAGTTATCAATTGTTGAAAATTCAAGTCCTGGAAGTGGTGTATCACGTATTTTGGCAACAACTCCAAAAACCGTTCCAAAAGGAACTATACGATTCTCTATCGCAGGAGGCGATTTTGACAACACTTTTGAAGTAGATTCAGTCAGTGGTGAAGTAGCAATCGGTAAAAATGGAATCGATCATGAAAAATCGAATCAGTATAAAATTTGGATTGAAGCTTCAGATTCAGACGAACCGAAACTTAGAAGTGCTGTGTTGTTAACAATTAACGTTACTGATGAGAATGACAATCCACCTGTCTTTGAGTATCCATTTTATACCGTTTCTATTCAAGAAGAAACTCTTCCTCCAACTCCTGTCATAACTGTTGTGGCAATAGATAAAGATGTGGGGAAAAATAGCATAATTACCTATAGACTAATCGACGACATTAACGGAATTTTCAGCATTGACGATATTTCTGGAGAAATAGTAACCAACACTAAATTGGACAGAGAAACCGATGACCACTATATATTGATGGTTGAAGCTATTGATCAAGGTTATCCATCACTTACTGGATCTGCAATGGTACATATAACAGTTTTAGATATTAATGATAACCCTCCACGATTTACCCGTCTATTCAGTGTTAATGTTACTGAAAATACAGAAGTTGGCTCATTTGTTATTGGCATTACAAGTTCAGATTTAGACGTAGGCATTAATGCTAAAGCAACCTATAGATTTACCGAAAACCCAGGAAACATGTTTAAAATTGATTCCGACACGGGAAATGTATATGTGGCATCTCCTTTAGATCGAGAAATTCAAGATGAGTATTTACTTAACGTTGTTGCAGCTGATGGTTCATGGCAAGCCGAAACGCCTTTGACTATAACAATTCAAGACATCAATGATAACGCACCAGAATTCGAAAAACCGTACTACAAATTTAATTTTCCCGAAACGCATAAAATTGGAGCAACTGTTGGTCGTGTAATTGCAACCGATAAAGACAAACAAGGTTCAAACTCTGTCGTTTCATATAATTTAAAACAACCTTCTGACGTTTTTTTTATTGATCCAATATATGGTGATATATTTACAAAACGTACATTAAAATACAAACATTCAACAAAGGATACATCACCCGAAAACGAATATTCATTAATAGTTCTAGCAACTGACAATGGTAAACCTCCGTTGTCAACTGAATGTTCGGTTACAATTAATGTCATTGATTCAAATAATAATGCACCACAGTTTGAAAAAAAGAAATATTTCTCACCTATACCAATCAATTTGGAAATACGGTCTTCATTGATTACAGTCGTAGCCACTGATCATGACTCTGGAGTAAATTCCGAAATTGATTATTTCATATACGGAGGAAATGCTATAGACTTGGTTCAAGTTGACAAACACTCTGGTTTAGTGTCTCTAAAGAAAAAATTTACTGATACTGATTTAGGTAAAAGTTATGATTTAGTGATCAGAGCAATAGATCATGGAGTACCACCTAAACAAGATACTACTGATGTTACCTTTACATTGACTAGTGAGAACAATTTTAGTCCCGAATTTTCATCATTTAGTTATCAAGTTTTTGTACCAGAAAATGAACCTATCGGAACTACTATACTTATAGTAAAAGCTACCGATAAAGACAAAGGACCAAATGGCTTAGTTAGATACACATTTGAAAACTTATCTGATAAATTTAATTTAAATCCAGAAACTGGTGCTATTACTATAACTCAAATTTTGGATTTTGAACGAATAAAAGAATATAAACTTAATATTATTGCATTAGACACAGGATTTAAGCCAAAACAGTCAAAAGCAACATTATCTATTATGCTCACTGATATAAATGATAACCCGCCAACTTTTAATCAGACTCTATTTAATGTTTTTATTCTTGAAAATTCATCTCCTGGAACCTTTGTTTCACAAATGGTAGCCAAAGATTTGGACTCTCCTAAAAATGCAATAATTAATTACTCCATCATTGGTGGTACCGGAGAAAACTTATTTTATTGTAATAGCACATCTGGTGCCATTTACTCCAAACAATTATTTGACTACGAAAAAGAAAAATCTTATAGTCTGGAAATCTTAGCCATTAATCCGGACTCAACATTCTCTGGTTCTACAAAAGTTATAGTACACATTGAAGGAGTTAATGAATACTATCCGACATTTAGTCAATCGGTTTTCTATTATGATGTACCCGAATCTGCGGAAATTGGTGCAAACGTTGGTACGGTAAAAGCAACGGATTTAGATTCTGGAAATGATGGTAAAGTGTATTACTTTTTAGTTGGGTCTAGCAACAACAAAGGTTTTACTATTGATCATAATAATGGATTATTGAGAGTTTCTAGACATCTAGACAGAGAAACACAAAATCGAATTATACTTACAGTTTTGGCGAAAAATTCTGGTAGCATCCGAGGAAATGATACGGATGAAGCTCAGGTTATAATATCAATACAAGATGGCAACGATCCGCCAGAGTTCGATCAAGAATATTATGAGTGCCTGGTTTCTGAAGGTACTAGACCCGGAGCAAAAATTTTGGCCGTCCATGCCATTGACAAAGATGCCTGGCCACAAAATAATCAATTTTCTTATTCCATACTAAACAATATGACAAAATTATTTCGGATTGATGCGCAGAACGGAACTATTGAAACTGTTGGACACTTTGATCGAGAAACTGTCAACTACTACGAAATAATTGTAGGTGCTGTAGATACAGGATCTCCGCCTCAGACTGGAAGTGCAACTGTTAAAGTTATGATTACTGATGTTAATGATAACGGCCCAGTATTAGCTCCTGATAACAGTGTAGGTTACGTATCTGAAAATGAACCTATTAATACAAGCATCATGGTATTAACAGCAACAGATGCAGATCAACCTCCAAATGGGGCTCCGTTTACGTATAGAATTGTTGGTGGACCTCATAGAGAATTTGTGACATTAGACGAATCGAATGGACTTCTTAGAACTGCTAGATCGATTGATCGTGAACAGACACCAAACCTCAGTATCGTGGTATGTATTATCAATTATTATATTTTTATCAAATTTTAGTTTGTTGTAAATTGGTATTTAAACATTTCTTGTGTCATGTTGTATTATAAAATACTATTAAAGAACACGGTGATCCTTATTATTATTATTTATTTTATTATAAATCATGCTATTTTTTTTTTTTAATATTTAACAATAATAATAATATTTAAATGTTTAATGCATTTACATATGTAAAATAATGTGTAAATACACCAAACATATTACTATAATTTAATAGAAAAATATAATTTATACATGGTATCATAACATGTTATTTCATGGCAAAAATATTACAAACCATTACTACCTATTATTATAGTTTTTATTGAATATTTTCATATTACGTCATATTTAATAATAATTATGTTGTTTTATATTATCAGATATCAATTACGGATAATGGTTCTCCTCAAATTACGACAGAAAACCTATTAAACGTCGTCATTTTAGACCAAAATGATTGTCAGTCTAGTCCACGATCAGTAAACGTTCTTGTTTATTCGCTGAAAAATGAATATCCTGTTGGAAAAATCGCAGATGTAAGACCCATTGATCCTGATACAACGGGTGAATATAAATGCTATATTGAACACAGCAATAGCGATTTTTCTATTCCCGAATCTTGTGATTTACATATAAATAGTATTTCTAAACCAGTCACTGTACTTCATGTATCGGGAAATGATGGAAAACACGATTCTGTTACTAATTTTGTTAAAATCGAATATCAATCAATCGACAAGAACATAATAGAAAATACTGTTTTTACCAGAATTGAGAATATCACTTCTTTAGATTTTATTGAAAGTTATTACACAAAATTTATGAACGTACTGAATGCAACATTTGAGGATAACAATCCATTATTATACAGTATCAATGATGTAGACGGCGGTATTGAGGTAGCAATAGCTGTCAAGGATTTGGCTAGAGAACATGTGAATGATGCGTTGAAAATTAAATCAAATAGTATTGCACAAACAACTAGATTATTAGTTTATTTTGATTATTCTCCCTGTCAAAAGAATACTTGTGAAAACGACGGAAATTGTTCTACTTCACTAGCTGTATTAAAAGAACCACGGATAACAAACAGTCAAGATTTTATTTTCACATCGCCGACCGTCATACAAGAATTTGTATGTACTTGCGCAGAAGGGTATGCTGGGAAAAAATGTGATAAGCGTCAAGATCCGTGTGCACCGAATCCTTGTCAGTATGGAGGTACTTGCAGACGACAAGGCATTAGTTATCAGTGTTTTTGTCCGTCGGATCGAGAAGGTTTGGAATGCGAAAAAGAACGTTACGATAAATGCGACAACAACCCTTGCATGAACGGTGGTAGCTGTAAACAGACTCAGGACAATATTGGATACTTCTGTCTATGTAGACCAGGATTTCGGGGGAACGTTTGCGAATTGTCAGCCGATTCGTGTCGGCCTAATCCCTGCATGAACGGAGGATCTTGTGTTTCTCTTAAGCCCGGTTACAAGTGTAACTGTCCCAATGGCTTGCACGGTAGACACTGTGATAAGTCATCGTTTGGATTCAATGAGTACTCTCACATGACATTCTCATCATTAGACAGTGTAACCAATGACATTACGCTGGTTTTTTCCACGTCTAAACCAGACTCCTTACTGCTGTACAATTATGGTACACAAGTCGGGGGAAGGTCGGATTTCATAGCTATTGAATTAATTGAAGGTAAATGCGTGTTCTCGTATGGTGGAGCCAGAAGTTCCATAACTTCTATCAGCGTTGGCAAGAGCGATGGATCATCGTTGGCCGATGGTCAATGGTATAAGATCACCGCGGTGAGAAATGGTAAAGTACTATCTTTGAGCGTCGCGTCGTGTGTCGACAATGGAGATAATTGTCAAGAATGCAGACCATCAGACAAGTCGTGTTACAGTGATAATACAGGAACCGTTGGGTATGTATAGATAACAATAGTAACTGAATATAACGTTTTTTTTTATTCGTGTTCGATATATTAAAAATTATAAATATGTTTCAGAACTCTAAATTTTAATGGAAATAACTTGTTGATTGGTGGAGTGATTTCTGCGGACCCTCTTCTAGAAAGACCCGGGCAAGTACACTCGGACGATTTTGTCGGTTGCATGCATAGTGTTACCATCAATGGCTATGGTTTAAATCTCAGCAGTCCAATATCTTCAAAATCTGTTGACCCTTTTTGCAATCGTCAAGGTCAATGCGCTCAATCGACCACCCTATGTGGTGAAGGATCTTCTTGTTTAGATCGGTGGACTGGTGTGATGTGTAAGTGTGAAGAGAACGGTGTACTATCGCCAAATTGTTTCCAAGCTTTTAAACCAGTTTCATTGGGCGATGGTGCATTCCTCGAGTATAAGATCACAGAGAAACACCGAAGAATGCATTTATTGGAATCAATTTATAATGGAACGACAGTTTGGCGACAACAGTCTCGAACGAAAAGAAGTTCACTTATCGTAACTCCGGTTAAAGAATTAAGTATTATGTTTAGAACAATGAAATCGAACGCAACCATACTTCTAGCAGCTTCAAATTCTGATTTTACTCTAGTTAAAGTACGTTATATTTATTATATAAATATATATATATATATATTTATATATATATATATTTTATTAAAAATCATTAATTTAGTTTATTATAGAACTAACATTTTCTTGTCGTTGTCTTTCAGCTAATAAATGGAAAACTACTCTATTCATCGTTTTTAAGTACTTCAACATCTACCGTTAATATGTCGGTAGACAGAAATTTAGATGACGGGAACTGGCATAATTTAACAATGGTAATCGGTGCCAAAAGCTTAAAAATATTTTTGAACGAACAGAAAGTTGGCGAAGAACTGGATTCGGCTAGTGTACACGATTTTTTGGATCCATACTTAACGAAAATGTACTTAGGTGGTGCCGACCGTGAATATGTTTCTGGGAAAATCGATACTTCGAGTGAGTTATAATTTTCATCTAATTTTAAGTATACCTATAAAAAATTGTAAGAGTATAATACATAAAATATTATTTAGTTGGTGTATTAATCTCACTTATCGTATTCTTTTTAGGTTTTTCCGGGTGTTTAGCCAATTTAACAATCAATAAAGAACTTCAACCATTCAACGGTACTGGGAGTATATTTCCAGAAGTTGTTCTTACTGGACCAATATCTTTTGATTGTGATCTGTCTGGACTAGCCGCGATCAATGGAGTGGCTGTTACCGATCCACTGAGCCTCGGAATAACATTGGTCATCGTGTTTTTCGTCATATTATTGATGGCGATAACTATTAGTTTCGTCGTTTTCAAAATACGAAGACAAACAAAATGTGATAAAGACTCCGATAGTGGCAAAGACCATTTTCAGAGCAATCTCCATTCCGAATCTCCAGCCCTGAACACGATACCCGTGTCGTCGTTCTTGTCCGAAACCGGTGATGTCATAAGACATCATATGGTGCCACCAGAATTGCTTTCAAAACGCTACAAAGACCAAGATATGGGCATGAACGATACACACAGGCCACACAGACCAGACATAATTGAAAGAGAGGTCGTGGGAAAATCTCCGCCGCCGCAAAGAGACGAGCTCAACCAGCACATGAAGAGTATGCATCAGCTCGATAGTGTCACTGGCGATCACGATATGCCTGAACACTATGACCTAGAGAACGCCAGCTCCATAGCCCCGTCGGACATAGATATCGTCTATCACTATAAGAGTAAGTGTTTGTAAAACCTCTATCACCGGTTAAAACTATGCTTCTTTATTTTTTCTAAAAATTTAGACAGTAAAAAAATAATAATCATACTTTGATATTTTTATTTAGAATGATATATGAAAGGTGAAAATATTTGTTTTTAAGAGTTAGAGATATGAGTTTGTTAAGAAGTAATACATTGCAAAAATATTTACAAGCATATAAATATGTATATAATGTAACTTGTATTACATCAAAAGATGCAAACATTTTACACAATAATGAAAGAAATTCGGGTATCTTCAATTTTCAATATTTTTAATCGGTTTTTTTATTGTAAAATTGATGCATTTTTGTAGGACACTACGATCCGAAAATTTAATTTTAACTACTTAGTATAATTTACTTATTGTAAAATTGCTTTTAATTTCTTTATGTCCTTTTCCTCATATTCAAAAATATAAAAATAAGTAATTATTAAAAAATAAATAAAAAACGAAAATTGCAGTAGGTACACATAAAATCTTTTCCGTAGTACAATAAAATAAATACATTTAAAAAATATCAAAAATTGAAGATGTGAAGACTTTTTCCGCAAAACGGTTTTTATGGTATTATTTTATGGCATACTTATGTCACTTAAGTGAGTTATATGTTTAATGAAAATTTTGAAAACCTCTGTTCTACTCAATTTTGAAGTATAATTTTTCTAATCCCTGTTAAAAGTTTTACATTAGAATCGTTAATAATTATAGACAATCCTCCGCACACAATATAATATATTATGTTAAATGTACTGTTTATCTATGCAGATTTATTAATTATTTCAGTAATCGATTTGAATATTATACAGTTATATCATTACTTTTAACTCATTAAACTATTGGTCGTCATTACTTATTCACGATTAAGTGTTTCGCATTAATTACATACGCGAATTAAATGCATTATTTATCTACAGAAGTTGGTTTTATTTTTCGTTTTCAATCCAGAAATTATCAATAATTTCGAATACGTAAATCGTTTATATAATATATAATATGTACCTGTACATTTGATTTTCAATAATGACAAAAAAATATACATACCTACTGAATTATAAAATAAATAAATTGCCAACGAGCGATTATTTTAAATTGTTACCGCATAAGAGATATTACCAGTCGAATTTTGTGCCAAAAACACATTAGAGGATTTTTTAATGTCATGTACAACAATTTTGAATACCTACCAAAAGAGTTCGTTTAAAATATTTTAATGCTTTAAAAACCTATCTAGTGTAACGTCAACCATAATATATTTTGATATGCACAGAACAGATATTTCATATAAATTGTATAACTCAATGTAGGTATATAATATACTATTATATTATAATGTAATTTGCATTATATATTTATGTAGATATTTTATTAGCAGATTAGACGAGCACACTAACCAAGGTTTATACACCTTATGGATTATTTTTTCCAAAACCAGGTGTATTAAAACCGGATTGTTTTTTAGTCTGACAAAAATTACTTTTTTTTTTTTTTAACAACGATATTCGAGTTTTTATTATCATATCTCAAATAATAACGCAATTTTTACCCTTATGTAATTGTATTATTATATGACAATCAGGTTACCGAGATGGAAACAATTTGCGGAAGATGAAGTCTCATCTCAGCCCGGGATTGCCGACCAACATGTACCACAAACAAATGCGACACGCGACTGGTTTTCAATCGCCACATTCCAGAGATAGCCGGTCAGCGGCACCACCACCCCCGCCACCGCTAGACTCTGCCAATCACATGCAACACCAAAGCACGCCGTTAGCCAGGCTCAGTCCTAGCAGTGAACTAAGTCAACAATTGCCCAGAATACTCACTTTGAGAGTAAGTACATAAATATTTAATATTACATTTTAAAATACACAATAGGTATATTACGTTATTAGTAACCCCCAACCCATGCCCTAAAAGTACGATTGTCAATAATTACCGGAAAGTTGTGTTGAAATCTTAGAAATATTTTGGGTGTACACAATATTAGGATATAATCAGAATGATGAAATCTTCATATTAATCAGGGACGGGGACATATAATAGGCACATTTTTTCTTACCGGGAAAATATTTTAAAGAGTCGCCGATAATTTAACAAAATCCGATTGTTTTGCCAACGAATTTTACTACATAATGAAATGATTAAGCATTCGTTTTTAGATTCTGAATGTAGCAAGGAATGTGCGTATTAGTTTTACAACGTATTATTTTTTTTTTTTTATGTATAAAATGTATACAAATCGTTGAGAAACAAGATGGAAAATAATAATGCCAGAATTTTAAAATGTGCACCAAATATTTACTGTAGCACATGATGATATTTTCAAAACGTTTTAACTTTTTTGATAATTTATATAAAAAAAATCAATTTGATTTTATACGTTTCGAGTAAAGAGGTATCTGATAAAATTTTGTATTTGTTTGTTAGATAGGTACTTTAAGCTGGTCATTTATCGATTTTCGCAGTCGTTTTTTAAGTGAAAGGAAAACTATATATATATACTTCATTATCACCTAAAATAATACTACTACACTATCTTGTCCGAGGACTAAATAAATATTTATATTGAAACTGAATGCGAATAAATTTAAAAACTGTAGTGCTCCCATTGACAAGAGCCCACCGGGAAAATCCCATTTTTCCTGTAGGCCTATCCGTCCCTGATCAAAGATATATTTAGGATGATTATATTCAGAATCTGGTAACTATTTTGCGTACGAAATTGTAATAATACGGTTTTAGAATGTAATCATGAAATACATTAAGAAGACGCTACTTTTTTAAGCAATTTTAAAGAAATTTTTATAAATATCAAAATATACCGATTTAAAATTAGTATATCTACCACTTTTTATTATTGTGTAATCACAGTATTTATTAAATAAACATTAAACATATTTATGCAAATGTGTTAAAATGGGATTTTAAAGTTATTTGTTTTAGAGTAAAAATACTTATTATAAAATCAATAAAGAACAATATTTTGAAGTGAACCTCAAAAGTTATTGTAGTTTTAAAAAGTTAATTTTTTTTCTTTTTAAGCTTTAATTTTTAATAACTCTTTTTTAAGCAATAAATGACAAATCTTAAACGAGGTTAGTTCCAAAATATTGTCTTCTATCCATTTGATAATAAATATTTTAACTCTAAAATCATTTTATGAATCCGCTTTAACAGTTTTGCGTAAACATATTTTTTTCGGTGAAAACCATTGATGTAGCGTCCTCTTAAAAGGATATATATTATTTAATTCGCGTCCTGCGTGCGACGTTCGCATAAATGCATTATAATTGACTATAGTTTATACGATATGATAAGTGTAATAATAAATAAATACATTCATTGACATTGCACACATTTTTCGTGACCGTTATTCAAAGTGCTTGGTATCTAAGACGACTAAATATTTTACAGTTTTGAAAATAGAACTGGACAGTAGCGTAGTCAGGAAGAGTATAATAGATCAGAACTTTCATGGAATTTTTTTAAATTTTTCTTATTTCAAACATATTGTGGATATTAAAAATTAAAATTACATGTTTAGATAATGACAAAACTGCCCTCACAATAAACGTTTAGCTACGTACTATATATCTGGACGCGCACACTATCCTCCTGGTAATAATTGAATTTTTTTAGAAATGCATGTCAATAAACGTACAAAAAAATCGATACGTTTAAAACTCAAAACCGAGTATAAAAATGATAAATTAATTTTACAAAACATATTATTTTTGTAATAAATTCCTAATTTATTGTACTTAATAAAAAAATTCAATGTACATAGATATTTTAAGTACAAAAACCCGATAATAAAAAATATTGAAATGTCCACCTAGTGATTTCAAATTTTTTTACAGAAGTTTTAAAAAATGTTGGAATCAAGAGACCGTTAAAACCTATATAATGTTTTCGAAAATAAACCAGTTTACACAGAAAAAAAAATGGTCGCTTACTTCCAACACCTGTTTGCGCCAAATATATTTAAATATTTTACCCTACATATATACGAGCTACTAAATTAAATATATTTTAGTTCATAACTTAAATTTTCAGTCATTATCATCAGTAAATTTTGATTTCAATATAAAATTAACTTAAAAGGGATAACTTTTATAGCTAGGTAGTATGAACTATAGTTCGTTTAAATTAATTTTCGCACACAAATAGTTATAAACGAACACATTTATATGAAGTAGGTATGAATTATTTAAGTATGTCTATACTTGTATAATATAATTTGTATATTATATTATTGATAACTAATGTTGAGACACACTAATACTCAGTAGACACACCTACACCATAGAGTATAGACTATTTATTGGACAATACTATAACACATCACCGATTCGATATAGTCGTAAATCGAACCTTTATTTGTAAAAATTACTAGTTTTAAAATTAATTTTATGTTGAAATCAGAATTGAAACGTGATGAACTAAAATCTTTCGTGGGTATATCGTATATGTTTAGAAATAAAATGTTCAAGTACCTACCTATATTTGGCGCAAACGGGTAGGTAATTATACCAAAATATACCCAATATACGAATGCAGCTGCGAGAATTAGATAAGATGGATTGTATTCAGTAGCGTATCTAAAGTTCAATCAAGAGAGACGATTTATAAAATTGTAATGTATTTACCTCAAAATAAAGTGGGAGGGCTTAACCCACTCCAACCCTCTCCCCGATAAAAAAAAAAGTTGTCTGAATTATTTTTTTTATAATTATGTTCATATTTTATTTAATTTATACATTAATTATAATACTAAAAAATAAAATTCCAGGAGAGTCGCGAGGGGGCATGGCCCTCTCCAAATTTCAAAAAAAATATATACATTAGGTAGGTATATAATTACACAATTATATATACTTATAATATGTTATAATATAGACATAATATTAGACAAATAGATAAGTAGGTACTAGGTACCCACTAAATCACTCAAGGGTATGCGCCCCCCCCCCTGTGAAAAGAATTATGGATCCACTCCTGAATTACAAATTCTATATATCTAAGTGATATATTTTTTTCATAATAATCGTGGTAATAAGTATTAAATAAAAACCAGATCAAACAATAAATACTTCAACTATCTTAACAAAACCAAAAGCTAAGTAATGTTTAAATTATATATATATATATATATTATTGTGGTAGGTATGTGTAACAATGTAATATATAGGCTCAAAGACCAAAGTGTGTATTTTTAATTTTAATGTTCAATATAATAGTACCTATTAAATAATTTAATATTTTATTACCCATTAATAAAGTTTGACATTTACAAAAATGTTATTATGACTATAATTTCGATTCAAACTTTTTTCCATATGAATTTTTAAATTTGGACTTTTTTCCTTTGGAAACTTGAGTTTTTTCCTTTGGCTTATGTTTCTGTTACTCTACAGAGTATAATATTATAGTTCATTAATTTTTGATTACCGGAATTTCCAACCAAAAAATTCTTAGTTTTAAAAAACGTTTAAAACAAAATCAAACACGTTTAAATATGTAAAAAAACATCATAAAAAAACGTTTTAAACGTCCATTTAAATGTTTGAAGCATTTTGAACGTTTTATTTTGTTCTTTTTAAAAAATACCTGTTTTTACAATCCTACCTATGGCTATATCTATAATACATTTTTTCTATTTAAATAAAGAAATATTATTTTATCTAGGAAATGTGTCCTCTTTATTAAAACTGAAATTAAAAATATTCACCAAGTTATATATAATATATTAATATATATATATATATATATAGTTATTTTATATTAGTACCTATATGTAGGTATACCTAATACCTATACTAAAATATAGACTAAAAATGGCCTGATATCCTTATCACTACTTTTTGGAAACGCCGATTACAATACAAATATAATTATAAAATTATTATCAATACTTTCTTAAATAATAAATTATCTATGAAATCATAGGAAACAGTACCCTGCTAAAATCCAAGGGGAAGGGTTGATGCATCCATCACATCCTCCTCACATACGCCACTGACTGTATTGTTATTATAGGTATATTATCTAGTATTATATTATTGTACATTATATATATATATACATATACCAATGTACATATGTACCTATATCGTAAAAATAATAGATAATACCAACAGTGAGATAGTTTGCATATGCGTTTTAAACGTGATAAAAACGTACTCCTGAGTAGGTACTATATATCAAGGTGATAATATCGCGTATAATATGACATACCTCATACACAATAAATATTATTCGAGTAATTTAATTTTAAAACCTATAAAAAAAAAACAACTTTAGTATACTATAATAATAACACAATGATGAAACGTAGTATTATATACTTCATAAAAATATAATACATTATAAATAGTCGCCTGCCTACACCATAAAACGCAGTAAATTTATTCCGACGGCCACGACGACGATTTTGCTTTTACGCGTGTTAACTCAATCAACCATAATATGCAACATATATACGAGTATATATATATATATATATAAATATTCCGTTCGATCAATTTTACTACCGAAACACTTGAACAATTTAAATCGTTATATTGCTTTTTTTTTATAATATCGACAAATTTTATTAGTTTTCATTAAATTTTGTACTGCAATATTTTATTCGGCGATTAAATGATTTTTCCATCATAAGATATTACACGGTCATCGTAGAAACAACCTATACTACACATATATTACATACTTTATTGTAAGTTTATTCGTTTTCTTGACGCACGCCTATACTCGGGCGTATGACTTCATAACGACCACTTGTTAGATTACATCGTCATCGCGTCCGGTTTGTATCTACTATACCTTTATAATATAATGACTAATAAGGCTATTTCGCAATTTTAATTAAATTTAAAAAAAATATATTGAAAATTAAAAATTAAAAATATTTAAAGAAGTTCCTCTGTCTTTTAATGGAATTCACAAGTAGTCCCATATTATGTCTAATACGTATTACTTATACCTTATTTTCCCCATGTTTATCATTTCCGAGTTAAAACGTTTTTTAAAAAAGAAAAAGTAGATTGAATAATAATTATATTTCCAAATATAGTAGGTGTACTTAATTAAAATGTTGAATTTATATTTCAATCAATTTATGGCAGTCCACGCTATCGCCGACGATTCACTGAAAACCATGATCAGAAAATAACTGATAATGAGGTGACACTTTACACATTCACGTGCATATAAGTCGGTGGTTTAT
The DNA here is from genome assembly GCA_025469235.1 of Pemphigus obesinymphae. Lineage (NCBI taxonomy): Eukaryota > Metazoa > Arthropoda > Insecta > Hemiptera > Aphididae > Pemphigus > Pemphigus obesinymphae. The sequence continues at coordinate 71,743 of JAIPRL010001609.1, forward strand.
ATTTAAGTTATCTAAATTCTAAACCATGAAAAAATGTATATTTTTCACTCGTATTCTAATTCTAACGCAGCAGATACGCCAAAATATGTATCTCTAACCACAATTTCAAACGTTAACAGATTCTTTTTTACTATATTGTTCGAGAGATCATTCTTTAGGTAGAAGTTTTGAATATTATATATTGTTAATTTAAATATAAATGTTTGCAATAAACAAATCTTTTAATCTTTAGACAACTAAATCAATGCAGTAGGTACCTACAAAGGACACAAAAAGAAACAAAAAATACAATGAACAATTTTTTGAGCAAAATATTCTAAAGAATATAATATAAGAGTTTAAAAATGTATATTGAGGTGTGAATCCTGTATAATAAAAAACAGTAATAATTTAATATACTTTGTAGTATTTTTAGTACAAATATTCAAGGAGAATACATAAAAAAAAAATTGTTTTCATAAATTTTGAGAAACACTGCACTACTGTGTATATTTTAAGTACGTAAAGCCGATATATGAAGATAAGTATATATATATATATCGTTATATTGTAAAACTTCGTTTAAAAAATACGTATATATATAGTGTATACAAATAATAAACGTAATTGTAGAATAAAAAATAAAAACACTCATTATCATATTATAATAATATTATGTTTAAAGTTGAATGTGAAAACGGAGGCTAGTGCGCCAGATAATTAATTGGAATGTATTGCGGCGAGCTGTGTTTTTTAGCCTGTGTAAAGAGACGTATTATGTACAGTTATACGGACCGCGAGCAACCACTTAATATATTATACTATACACATTATACATTTATACATATATAATACGGAATAATTTGTTCTGATAGTAATTTTTAGTAATGAAAGTGGAACATTAAATAATATTACCTAATAACAATTCTGAAAATCCTTTAAAAAATTAAAAAAATAAAACATCTATCATTTTGTCAGTGATAGTCTTTCATATATAAATATAGTATACGAATCGATTAAATGGTAATAAAATCGAATTTCACATTTCATAGCAAGGTTAGAACTTACCATCAAAATACTAAATGTTAATATTAAAATATGTAAAAAGGAAATATCATTATCATTTCGACTAAATAAAATTATATTATTTGATATTATACACGGATTCAGTTAAACCAACACTATGGGTAGTAGCGAGTTTAAAAGCTTAAAGTGCCTACTTAAAGTACCTGCTGCTTTAAATAATTTTTAAATTGACGAGTTTCTTATATCCACAACAGAAAGTAAACTTAACGAGTTACATTTTAAAACAAGTTATTATATTCAATTAATAATTATTTATCAAAATTATTTGAGAAATTTTCAAATTGTATTATTTTTTGAAAATACGTTGTTCAAATTAAACAAAATATGTTTATTTTAGTACAATGGACAGTAAAAATGATTAATGATAAATAATATAAACTTATAATACAATATGAAATTTGTTTAATTAAGTTATTTATTTTTAAACAAATTTTTAACTTTACTCCATTATTTTTTTTTTATCAAAATTAAAATTTACTACTTTAACTCGACTTAATATTATTTATTTTTAATTACCTAACTTATCTTATACTGCAGTTAAAAATACGTGCTTGGCTTCGAGTTAAGCTGGTTCTACACAACTCGTGTATTCACCGAGTAATCGGCAATCGTTCAACTTTACGAGTCGCGTGGGAGGTATGTAATCGTAAAGCATAACGATTATTTTCACTCGCGCAGTCACTCGTGGTTTCCAACCGGTTGTCGGTAAATGCGGCACGAGTCAAAGGAATTAAAAATAATCTCGTATACACGATAGCAGAATAGTCGATGATTATACGGGTCGTGTGGAAGCGAAATTATCGTCAAATAAGAAATTAGCGATCAACCACGATCATTATGCTCGCCAAGTACACGAGTCGTGTGGTTTTTAATCGGAGGGTAATAATTCGAACATTATATTATAATTTCGCAGGACTTTTTACCTGAACATCTGGATAGAAAAAAAACAATTATGTTCGATGTGTACTTGATAATATCATTATTATCTAATTATTTACATCTAATATAGAAGGTATAATTAAAAGTATTAGTTTTCAACAATAAGTCAAAGCTGGTATAAAAATAATATAATTTTAACATTCTTGATCCAGAATGAAAAAATATTTTAGTTTTTAAATTTGATTCAAAAAAATCACCGAATGTACCATTTTATTTATTCAGGGGCAATTTGATTATATCAGTTTAGGTAACAAGTGCAATTTAAATATAATTTATTTATATATACGTGTATGGTGTATACAAATGAAAAAATTATATTAACATCCAAAAAAAAGGATAAAAATCAATTTGAAAATTAATACAATTTCTGTACATACACGCCTTATAGTAATGTAAATATTGTCAATCAAAAACAGCTAACTTGTGGATTATTGAAATCTATATATAATTGTAATTTTTTTTTCAAATTGTGTGTTAAAAATGTCACAAACTCGAAAATTGAGCATGCGATAATTATTATAACATAATTTCGATTTTTATTTTGATTTGTTTGATAGTTTATATTTATTATTCACTATAAAAAAAAAAAAAAAAAAAAAAAAAAAATGTACGTGTTCATAGAAATATAATATAAAATATAAAATGGTTTATAATGATGAAAGCGGAAAAATGCTGCCATAAAACCAATCGATTAATTTTGGTAATTTTTTGTTGCGCAGGACATTAGCGGCAAACCGTTGCAGACGGCCCTGTTGGCCACCTCGTCTTCGGGCGTGGTCAGCAAAGACTGTCCGATGCACAGCAACAGCGAACGGAGCCTGAACAGCCCGGTGATGAGCGGCCACAGCCTGTCGGGCAGCGGCCTGTCCGGCGGAGGTGGCGGCGGCGGCAGTGGCGGCGTGATCGGCAGCAGCAGCGGCGGAGGCGGAGGCAGCGGCGTGGGTAGCGGCGGACGGTCGCAGTCCCAGCAGCACGGCCGGCCGCCCAGCATGCAGATGAACGCCGTGGACGCAATGTCCGGCACGGGCGGCAGCGGCGGTGGACGGTCGGCCAACGCCGTGGACGACCGCGCGCACCACCACCGTCGGCAGCAGCAACAGCAACAGCAGCACCGCCGGCAGGACCGCGACGACGAGGACGACGATGACGAGGACGACGACACGGGCAGCAGCACTTCGTCGGACGAGAGCGGCAACGACTCGTTCACGTGCTCGGAGATCGAGTACGACAACAACAGCGTGTCCGGCGAGAAGCTCAGCGACGTGATATTCAACAAGATCGGTAGCAGCACGGGCGGCAAGAGCGCCACCGGGTCGTCGGACAGGGAATCGCAGAGGCGGCGCCGGTTGCCGCTGCCCGCGCCGCCGCTGCCGCCGCCCGTCGACGTCGTCATGGCCGCGCAACACCAGCACCAGCAGCACCAGCAGGACCTGCACATGCAGGGCGAACAGGCGGCCGCGGGTTACGACACGTTCGACTCGTCGTTCCGGGGATCGCTGAGCACGCTGGTGGCCTCCGACGACGACGGGCCCATGTACCGGAACGTCCGGACGCCCAACAACGCGTCCGAGTCGTCCAGCATACCGGTGGGCCTGGGCTGGGACTACCTGCTCAACTGGGCGCCGTCCGGCACCGGGATGCGGCCCATGATGCAACCGCCGCCGCCGTCGTCGCCGTACGCGGCCGCGGACCGCGGTCACGGTATGCACCACCACCACGGTACCGGTCAGATGGCCGCGGAGTCCATTATGGCGGCCGCGGTGCAGACGAGAACGGCCGACGGGTCGTCGACGTCATCATCCCGGCAGTCGCCAAAGTCTCCCGAGGAATACGTCTGACCCACGTGGTCTTAAACATAGCAATAAGCACGGTGCTAGTCTTCAACCACCCCCCCCCCCCCGAAATTCCCCTCCCCCCACACCTCATGACGCCATTTTAATTATTATTATTATTATTTTTATTTTATGTATTCTAATTTCTCTCTTTTTCGAATGACTTTTTTTTATTTTTATATAATTTTTTATACGTAAACCGATATTGTAATTTGTATTTATTATTATTGTAATATTGTCATGTTCTGTATATAAAAAAAAAAAAAAATATATATAAACAAAAGTATTATATATGTAATAATAACATGTTATGTAGACAATGTATAATCATCGTAAACGTGACAATATATTAAGACATGTCTGGCAAGTATAATAAAATGTATATAATGTGTGTGCCATATAGTTTTGTAAGTATAGGATATATACATAATATGACTTATAGATGTACATAAGAATACATGTACCAATGAATAAAAAATTGACTGATTTTCTTATTTTTCCATTGTCGTTTTTAATTTTTTTTCACCTAATATAATACCAGTAAATCATAAGAATGTATACCTAATAATGTAAATAGAATCACAATCTATAAAAAAAAAATAATGATTATAAAATAATTAATTGTTATTTATATGTATTGGTTCTATGAATATGCATGAGTGAAACATTCAAAAAGTTACAAAAAATATGATTAATACATTATATTGTACAATTCTATTCAAAATTATTACAAAACAGATAGTGGTTTATACAGAATTATACCAAAATCAATTGCAATATTTGAATTTGAATATTTTATTTGAAAATTTAAATATTTCTACGAAATTAACTCATAGTTGGTATAAATTATGCAAAAAGTAAAAACGAAAGAGGGATCATTAAATATGGCCAACAAGCTTCAGTTAAGAGGACGCTATACCAATCATTTTTATTGGTAAAAATGTTTGTGCGGGATCCCATCACTAGAAATGGCAATGACCTTAGGATTAAACATCATTTTTAATCTCATGGTGTCAATATGCAAAAAAATAAAAGATGTAAAATAAAAGATACAAAATTGAAATATAGAATAAATGTACAGACTAGTTCAAAAACTCAGCATACCAATTAGTATATTTTAAACAAATTACGCAAGCATATTGCTAATAACAAAATATGATGACAAATGAGAAAATCTAATATCCAAATTCAATCGGACAATTTGTACAAACAAAATTATTTAAATCATTTTTTGTAATACCGTTTGTGAATATACAAGGGTATATGTGTAGAAGAAAATTTGAGATTCGATTGTTTAGATTATAATATAAAAATATGTCCTCCCCCCCCCCAGGTAACGATTCCCAATATATAATATTAATAAATATTTGTTTTTGATTTAAAATAAAATATTTAATATCAAATATTGTGTAAATATTTAACTAATATTCAAATAAAAATATTTTAAATAAAATATTGAGTAATTATTTAATTAATATTCAAATAAAAATATTTAAAGTACAATCATTATTCAATGTTTATAATTATTAAGAAACAAATATTTAAATTAAAATCAATAATGAATAATTAATAAACATTTATTATTTAATATTATATTATATTATATATAATGATTTATGGAATATAATATACCTTTATATGTATATATAATAATAATGTTGAATATAACTATATATAGACTATATACAATGCGTACCTACGCATATATATATATATATATACCTATGAACGTCGTTGTTTCCAAACACTGATTAAATGCAGTATAGGTATATATAATAATAATATTATTATTATTATACACGTACGCAATAATAGGTAAATGTCTCAATACTGAACAGCTTTTATAATTATTTAAGCTGCAGTATACAAATTTAAACATCCGTTTGGGTTTTCCAGCAATTCTGCATGAGGTATAATCAGTGTTCGATTCGATAATACAATATATTATATATATATATCACAGAATAATAATGGATACCTAAATAATATAATATTGCAGGGAGTCAAAACGGGTTAAAAATTTTCGGGTTTCGGGTTACGGGTTTAAACCGGTTAAAATTTTTCCGGGTTTCTGATACGTGGTCAAAAAACGGTTTTAATTTTTTCCGGATTCCGGGTTCGGT
>JAIPRL010001610.1:0-77699 GCA_025469235.1 Pemphigus obesinymphae
GATTTTAATATAATATTAGTTAAAGATTCTGGAACAACTAAGAGATATGTGATCACGTTATTTGACCAATCTTTGTAATATAAAATATCATCTTTAATACAAAATTTTCTAGATTTTTTATAATACTAATTTTCTCGTTTTCCCTGAATAGCTAATATGATGCCGTTGAAAAATTCGTCCCCTACTTATTTTTCTTTTAGTATTTTTAAATTAATATTATTAAAATTTATTTCATTATCATTATCTATATTATTTTCTTCTAAAATATCACCTAATTTTAAAACATTTATTGGGTAACGTAAAAGACAATCAGCTGCGGTATTCCAAAGGCCTGGGTGGTGTTTAATTTCTAAATCGTATTCTAACAATTTAAAAATGAATTTAGTAATACGGGAAGATGGATTTTTCATAGTTTTATAAAATTGTAGGCTTGAATGGTCACTAAAAACTGTCACTTTTCTACCAATAAAAAATATTAAAATAATTTACTGCGAAAACGACTGCAGCCATTTCTAATTCAGTAGTTGAAAAATTTTTCTCTCCTCTTTTTAGTTTCCTAGATGCAAATGCTATTGGATGTCTTTTTCTTTTTGAATCTTCCTGCTCTAAAATCTCAGCAACCCCCTCTAATGATGCAACTATCGTTACGAAGACTGGAAATCCATCTTAAAAATGTGTAAGAACTGGTGCAGAAATAATAGAATTTTTTAAAGTTACAAAAGCCTTTTCTTGAGTTTCTCCCCAAATAAATTTATTGTCCTTTTTTGTTAAATCAGTTAAGGGGTTAGCGATTTTCGCAAAATTTTTTATATATTTTCTATAATAACTGGTTAACCCAATAAATGCTCATACGTCTTTAACTTTTGTTGGTTTTGGAAATTTTTTTATTGTTTCTACATTTTTTCTAGTGGTACTATTCCGTCCTTTAAAACCTTATGTCCTAATAATTCTATTTCTGAACTAAAAAATATGCATTTATTTGTTTTTAATTTTAATCCTGTCTTTTAATCTAATGAAAATTTGCTCTAGCCTTTGTAATACTTCCTCAAAATTATTACCAAAACAACAAATATCATCTAAATAAGCTATCATTGTTCTATATAAATAATCACTAAATAAATTACTTAATATTCCTTGGAAAATTGGTCTACACAAACTTTCGATGTCATTGATAAAACTAGTAATAGATTCTAGATCTTCCTGTCTCCTTTTTTCCAATTTAGCTTTTAAAAGCCCATTCCAGCCCATTGGTTGGAATTTTTCCAAAAATTGAGTTTATATTTCTTTCCATGTCCAGTTATCATTTCTACTTCCAAAATTGTCTAAAAATTTAGCAGCTGTATCTTTTAAAAAAATTTATAAAAATTTTACTCTATCCGATTCATCCCATCTACTGATCTCTCCCGCTTTGTTATAATCTTTAAAGAATTTTTTAACATTTTCCAATCCCGAAAAGTGGTTGGGTTTAAAAATTAAGGTTCTTGGGTGTTCATTTATCTTATTGTTTATAGGTGGATTAATATTATTAAATTTTTTATCTTGAATGCCAATAATATTATTTTGAATTTGTTGATTTAAATCAGTTTTTATAGAATCGTTTTGATTTGGCGTAACGGTATATATAACAGATTCGTATACGGGTTCCTGGTAAACGACAGAAGTACTAGGTTGTGAAAATTCTAAAATATTACTGTATAGTCCGTTCGTAGTTTCAGCAAAATTATTTTTGTATAGATTATTACTATTATCAAGGATATTTTTAATATCCTCGTCTATTTTAGTTAGGTTGGAATTTAAAGAATCTATAAATTGTTGGCTTTGATCTAAATTGTCAGAAAAAATATTTGAATGAATAATATTATGAGAATCGGAGCTAGAATCTCCCAATCCTAGTAACCTATCAATTTTGTCTGTGTCTATTTTATTATCTGTAGATTCTTGAATAATTTTATTTCTTTCTACCTCATCTAGGCTATCGTCTAGATCATTGGATTTTAATGCCCCTCTGAAATACCTAACCAGTCTTGGTCATAAATCCTTATTAACCTTACCCAAAATATTTAATTTTTTTAATAAGCACAAGTTAATTAGCTGATCTTTCTTTAAAGAATAAATATCAGTTATTTTATTAATAGAATTAGAAATTTCAGAGAGAGACAAATTTTGATCGCTCATATTCCATTTTATATTTAAAGAAAACTATGTGAAGTGTTCGTAAAAATTAATTAATATTAAAACAGAAGAAAAAAAAATAAGAGAGAGAAAAAAAAATATATTTCCCTTTAAAAACTGCCTTTTTGGGAAAAAATGTTACCTAGCAATAGTGGTGAAAATGTAAATGTGTAAAAACCGTTTACATCTAAACCCAAAAAAAAATCTTTTCCCTAAGCGGAAAACATACAAGCAACAAAAAAATATATATATATTTGGTCAAGCCAAAAGTGTCTCACACTCGCGAAAAATATATGTACCTATGGTATGTAATGATATTCATATATCATATATTATATTATTTACTAGTTATACACAAACTTTATCCGTATTGAAAATTTATTATAATCAATTAATATATTATTGTAATTATTATTCACTAATCTATAAGTCAAAGTCTGAGTACAAAAATGTCAATGGAATACTAACATATCAAAGTATTATGTACGATTTGAATACTCTTTGATCATAATAACACACTTAGTAACTTGATAAAAATTATTAGAATGTTATTTGTCAATAAAAATCTGGATACGACGGTGACGACAAGAACACAAAAATTAGCTTAAAACGCCCTTCCGGGGACACTTAATCAGTCAGTCTTCTGGTGTCTTACACTCGTACACTTTCAGTGCGTAAAAGGTATACAAGACATCCACGAAGACTGCAGTTATTATTTTCACATGTTGTCACTGTCGTAAATACGTTTCACCATAGAAAGTATATTCTTTATTTTTATTAATTTAATTAACTTATATTTCCTGTACATTCCTGGAGCTCTGTGGATTTTCATCTTCGGTGTTTTGTAGAGAAGACATAAGTTCCTGCTCGCGACAGGTAAGATATAATATCGTTTATAAGACCAATATCTTTATATTGGCAATTTAATTACCTACTAAGCCCAATTCTATATTTTGGCAAAGTTTCTTTTTAGAGGAACAGTTGTGTTCCTCATAGGTAATTTTATAGGTAATTATAATAAAATTCACGACCCCAACAATACTTCCTCTGATAGGAAAAGGTAATGAATAATACAGGTGGTATACAGGTGATATATTGGTTTTAAAGTAGGTATAAGTATTTTAGGAGGTCTGGCCAGTAATCCTATCATAACTTTTGACCCAACTTATGTACACATATATATACATATATATATACTTTGTATAACCCACTCCCTTAATATTGTTTTATTTTCATTACAAAGTGGCGCTCAACTCGTTGGCTTTTCCCCTTAACATCAAATAAATAAATTCGTACAAGTAAAACTAAAATAAAATAAATAAATATCTATTTCACAAATTATTGTGATTAAGTTATTATATTTAATATAAAAATAATAAATATTAATTTAAACGTCTTATTTTATAATCATATTTTATCAAAATACACGGTGTACGTATTTTTTTTTTTCATACCTGACGTCGTATATTATTGCGATAAATTCTAAGTATGTAATTAAATTTATTAAAACAAATAAAACGTATTTGTATATACAATCCTTTTATAAACATTTAATAAATATAAAATTAGATTATTCTTCGTAAAACAAACAACATACTACATATTTTCTTTATTAATGTAAATATCTGACGTCAATTTGTTTAGAAATTTCATAAATAATCTTTTTAATATCACGTATAATTTTTCAAAATTAAAAGGTATTCCAAATTAATGTAAAACCATGAAGTCGTATCATTTTACAATTCACTCAGAGTATTTAATAAATAAATAAAATTTAATTTTTGTTTAAATGCTATTTTGGGCTGTGGACCATCTACCGGAGATTCACAACTTTTTATAGAATCAAAAGATTCAGCTATCCTTATATCAGGTGTTGCATAGTTATTGATTGTTTTAATAAGACCAAATGATTTGGACAGTGATTTTACATCCGACATTATACAATTAGTATTTATCTACTACCACATTTTCCATTGGGGACAAATGTATTTTATCTATCGGGAACTTTAATTTCTTTGATGTGGCCTTGAAATGATACTTAAAGTGGAAATCTTTTTGTTTTTTACTTGATCGCCAATGTTCTCTTTCCTCTCCTTCATCCGAAGACGAAATCAATTCAATAATCATTGTATTTGGTGTACAATCTCTCTTTGTAGACTGTATTATTTCACTTTGAGTCGAACCCTTCGCACAGTAATCGGAAGGTATATCTAAAAGCGCTTCTTTACATCTACTTAAAATGATATCTCTGGTCAGTTTAATAAATCTACCACATTTCATTCCACGGCATTTTTTGTTTGTTTTTAAATCTCCAAACTAACTCTCTGCCAGAGCATTTCTTGCCCTTTCAGTTACCTATATCTAACACTCTGTACCGCATGACGCCTGTCCACATTGGAATCACTGGGATAATAGACCCCATTAGGTTATTGAAAATTCAAAGCTATAAAATTGATTTTTTTCTGCATCAGCTACAGCTCTCAATAAATCTTTTATCTCAATGGCAATGTTTTCAAACCAAGCCAAGAATTTAGAGTCTTTGTACCGATAAATCGTCTCAGAATCTCTGTTTTGTGGTTCTAATTCCACATCTACCACCTTTTGTTTTTTTACCACTTCATTTAAAACGTTTATTATAACAACTTTATTTATGTAAGTAGTATTCATGATCGACCGTGTAAAGCGACCAGGCCGTGCAGCAAATTATACTGTGAATAGTGCATGATATAGGTACTAAATCTGGCCATGGTACCTATCTATTAATTACAAATATATATTAAAGAAAAAAATAATACATTTTAAAAGTACTTTTACAGTATAATTTTTTTTCATTATCCAAATTGGTACCTACCATTGATTTTATAATAATATGCATTATTATTAACATTGTTTTTGATATGTACGAGTTTAAACTTTTTTGTTCGTTATCAAGAAAATATTACTGTCCACGTCTGTTATAGACAGGTCGAAATACGTTAAAATACCTATATTTTTTTGACGGGACCTTTTTATGTTGTCCATTATTTACAGGTGTCCGTTAACATTTTAGTGCTGGTCCGTTTGATCGTTTCACCCCGTCAAGACGTGGGGGGTTATTTTGTACTCATATGAACGATTTCCATATGGGGAAACATACAATATCTTTCATATAGTTGTGTATTTTAGTAATACTTCCATTGTATAATTATTAAGTATTATTATAGTAGGGGACGCATTAATATACGTGGAGTCGCACGGGTTATTATGTCATTCGTAGGTAAAATTACAAAACGAAATATACATAAATGTTAAATATTAATAAATGCATATTAGACATGTTATATCATTCGCAAACTCTAACCGCAGCTGCAGCATATAGAAAATTAAACGATCCATTTTTTATACAACCGACTTTTTTTGAAATGTAATTTTGATTTAAACATTTTGGTTCTAAATCTGCTATAAATGAGTCAATATTGAGTAAAAATATAATAGAGACAATAATATACCTACCTAATAGGTACATAAAAATTACTTTTAACTAATTTATTATTTATTATTTGAGGTTTCATTTTCATACACGATATAGGTATATATGTATAATAGGTACTATCACCATCATCGAAAGTCATAGCACAGATTATATAATTATAATTATATAATACATTCTGTGGTCGTAGAGTAGGTGTTAATGTATATTTATTAAGAGTACACCACACCATACACATGATTTTTAAGAACTTTTGTTAAATAGCAATATTACAAAAATTCAATTATACTTTTTATGTTATGTCTTATATTAAAAGTATAATCTTATATAATGAAATATAATATAAGAACAATATCATTTAATTATATTGATAATGAACGAATACTATTTATTTAAACAAGAATATTTAACAGAGTAATTAATCAAAATTGGTACTTTTCGTTTTCATCAATTTTATATTTACAACCCTTGCACTTTGATGGATACCACATGTCATAGGTATATAAAAAGTCTCATTTAAAATTTGTAGTTCGGTAAGTATAATGTTAGAAATATAATTCTAAGTTGGCCATAAATTAGTTGTAAGTTATCCGACCGACCCAAGACGATTTTTTTTTGTATAGTACGGCTGCCCTCGGGCAGCTAATATCTAAATGAGTAAAACTTTAGATTTCCATGGGAGATATTCCTTTATACATGTCAATACATAGAGAAGTACCTATAGCGTAGTATTATCGTACCTAGTTATAGAACGTGTACGTGTTTTAATACAACTAAAATGGGTGTATAGTATCCTCAGTAAATTAAGTATAAATAGTAAATTATGACTAGGTACAACACTGGTTGTTATCCTACGATTTCAATTTTTTAATTTTTTTGATAAACGCGTAAGAAAAAACAACTAAAAAATTACATAAAACGGGGCACCAAAATTCATTAAACATTTGGGAATAATAGGTAAACTGTAAAAATATAAGCTGACTCGAACCACATGCGATTTTAAAGGGGTTCAATATAGGCAGTTTCTATGCAATTTTAAAAAAAATAAAAATCTAATAATTTTAAAATATTCAAGTACATTTTAAAAGTGATTTAATAATATATACTACTTTTTATTGTTGTGTGATCATGATATTTGTGAAAAAAAATTTATTTTATAATATTATATATTAAAAAATAATAATATAATAAAAAAAGCCGGTCAGTAGGTTGTGGAAGCACTTCGCTCGTCGGGTGTCAGTATTGGTGGACGCACTTCGCTACTGGGCAGGGTACTTTTGGTGGATGTATTGAATTTGAAAGTAATGATAAATCATTTAAAATCATCAGTTCAGTATTGCCAACTGAATACGATGAAATAACTTTGGATCTCGGGATGTCGGCGGGACTCACAAGTTTGAATCTAATTTCCACATCATCCGTAGACATCGCAAAATCCTAAGTATAAATTTGAAATTTTTCAAAATACATGCCTCAATTTATTTCTTATAATATGCTTTTTATTTCTTTTGGCGTAAATTTAGTTTAAGGATCAACCAATTTTTAAACAAAAAAAAAATATAAAATAAAAATATAAATATAATATAAAAAATAATAATAAAAATATATTTAAACAAATATTGTGATTACACCACAATGATAAATAGTACTGACACAAGGCTATTTTTAAATTACTTTAAATTATACTAAAATATTTTTTGAATGTTAGATTTTTATTTTTTTTTTTTTTTTGAATAACTGAAAAATTGCCTATACACCACCCTTTAAAAATGGGGTATCCCAAGTACTAAAGTACTAGCTATTATTTATTAATTATTAAGTGTTTAAGTAATTTTGATTTTATTTAAAAGAGGAAATAAATATATTATATTATGGCGAAAATTCGTCATATCGGTCGTGACTACCGGTTATTGCTGATGCTGCCCTAACTTCCGCGATCGACAACATTCCTTGTATAGTTTTTTTGGTTTTTAAAGGAATCGTTTCCCTTGTTTATACACCCTATAAACCGTGTCCCCGGGTTATTACTGAGTTTTTATTACGTGTTTATTTAATGCTGTTACAATTTTACTCCTTATATATGGCAGACTCCTATACAAGCATGTATATAGATATGGCCTGAGATTACACGAATTTGTATGTGTTTGAGTACCCCTGTGATCTCTTATCAAAAATTGCTAGCGGAATATATGTTATTTTCTGTATATTTATTTTTTACTGAAATTATAATACACGTCCATTATATTTTTGTACTAACGAGTTAACCAATGAATACAAATATTGAACACTTCCTGTATTTTGATTTTAAATAATATACTCATTTAAAAAATTTACTGAGACGATTTCGAAACATCAAACTACAATCCGTAACCATTCACTCGAGTTAAGTCAAATTTTATTTTAAAATATATGTAAGTAGGTATACTTTAATAATGATTGGAGTTATTAATTACGTTGGCTTCTTTTTAGAATAAATAATGTATTTCGTTATATTATGTTAAAACTAATCAACTAACTCTGTCCCATTGAAAAAATGTATATTTTCATATACCTACCTACGTACCATATTTTTTTTTTCTACAATCGATAAATTAAAAGCAATAGGTTTATTTAAATATATTGTATGTTTAGCGCCTATGTGTATTTGACGGTTTATTTTAAATCCGGAATCACTGGACAAATTGAGATTGAGAGAACCATGCTTAGATACTAAATATTATTTTTCATGAACTATTGTTGTAAAATAATTTTATCTTAGGTACAAACACATTTTCCATAACATATAAACTGACAAAATCTTTATCTCCAAACTTAAATTATGGACAAATCAACCACCATAGATCTACCAACCATTCATTCATGAATAACATAATGAAAACTGTTTTTTCAGATTGGATATTTGCCCATTTACCACTTCAATTATTAAATATGTACATTTATGGTTAAGACAATTTGTTTGGCAATGACTAACAGAAAGATGACAACAGACCTAACATAAAAGCCGTTTTGCCAATGTAAGTATATTATAATATTTATTTCCCAACGTGGAATGTAATTTTGGCTCTATACAACAGTGGTATAACATTAGAAATTTATTTATTTATAATATTAAATAATGAATTTTTTTATTACTATAATTATTATTGAATTAGTTATTTTTTGTATTAAAATAGATAGGTTACAATTTATGTTCTTAAAAAAAACCCAATTATTTTTTTCCAATTTTTATATCATTATTATTTACTTAATATTTACTTTTATTTTGTTTGCTTACCTATATATATCTGTGTAAGTGTATAGTGTATAATATAATTTTATGTATTAATAATATTATATTTCTTTAGGTTAACTAAAAGTAATTATGATTATTACATTTATAGTCCCTATTGAAAACTTTTATGAAAATAAATACTCTAAATTCAATATGTTAATTATAGTTTGTAAACTTCTATTTTTTTTAAACTTATCCTAAGTAGAAATAAAAATATATTATATAACTAATCGTAACATTTTAATTTAAACATTATAATTCATGTATTTCCAGAGTTGGTAAGAATTTTGTTGAATACTATGACTCGAAGAACAAATGGAAAAGTCTATTTCAAGCTGGTTAAAGAATGCATTGGAACCACTATACAACAAAAAACATTAGATACATCAAAATAAGTTTTCTTAATAAACATAAAATTTCCATAAATATAAATAAAAATGTTAATATTTTAATTTCATTATTTATAGTTTTTTTTTTTTTTTAATACTATAAATTTACTATTAGAAAATAAATAAATATAAATAGGTAATAAAAATATAGTTTAAAATATTATAAATAGTTAAAATGAGTAGCTTCTTGTGATAATTTCAGTTTGATTATTTGTTTTGTTTTTGATTTATTTTGATTGATTTGTTTGCTGGGGTTTTTTTTTTGAGTTATAATTTGTACATTTTCAGCTTCTTGAATATTTTTATTTTTTTGAAAATGATTAAGTTATTTTTAATTATTTTCCAGACAACATATACACCTAAAAATCCTGATGTGATATTACCAAATATGGTAACCAACCTAAAATATACATACAAAATATATTCTACTGACCCCCATTAATTATATATTACATAATAATTTATGACACATTTCATACGTTTTTAAGTATTTCAATTTTTATTTTTTTTTGTAATTTTGTGTAATTATTAATTGATTACTAGTTTTTATATAAAGTTCAGAAATAATTTTCTTAGAATGTCTAGTGACAAATGTTGTTATTTTAATTGTGGGAAATCAAGAAGGAATTGACACTAGACATACTAAAAGATATTTCAATTAATCAACCTGAAGAATCAATAACGACAACATACATAGAAGAAAATTCTGATTTAGATTCACACACTTCGTCATCTTGTTCAAATAGTCCATTTACCAATAGAGACAAAATATTACTAGAAGAATGTTTTATAGGTTACTTTGCTGGGTACTTGGCAAAAAAGTGTTTGGATCAATTTACATGCACAAATTGTGAATTAAATTTAACAAAAAATAACCCAGATTTAAATGATAAATCGTTCATTTTATTATTACATAAATTATATAAAAATTTCTGTCCAACTCAAGGTCTTAAAGTTTTTTCAGAACAACTTCTACAAATTGTAAACATTTGCTTAGAGGTCTTCCAAAAATGGTTTCCAAAAATCAAAAGTTTCGAAAAATGTTATTTCAATTTAAAGAATAGGCTAATATAAAAATTAATGTGCAATTTCCAGACCTCCAAAACTCAAAATGTTTCCTCCACTATATTTATACTGTTGAATTGTTATTTAGAACAAAAATATTTAAGGAATGCGAATGGGAGAATGCATAAATAGGAAAAGGAAACCTGCAAAATGCAGACAAATTACGAGTTTTACAAAACAAATAGTATTGTATTATATAACATATCTAATTGTTTTTTTTTACTTATTTATGTATTATATTATTAAATAATTATCTTTTTTTTAGTATTTTTATTTACATACACATATAGATATATTCCGTGGTGGTTTTATTAGGAAGTCCAGGGGTATTGGACCCCCAGAACTTTATGAACACTATAGAAATTATATTTCATTTAATCGGTAAACATTTTTTATAATTAAATATATACCTACCTATATATAGGTACTGATAAACAGACCCCACCAAAGAAAAAAATCCAAAAATATAGATAATAAAAAGTGTGCATTTTTAGAAAACGCATATAATACAAATACATTTTATCTATTAACTGAGTGTATAATAGGTATTTTCGTATTTTTTAATACGAAATATGTAGGTATATAGTTTTTTTTACTATTTGATGTAAATCTAGGATTTTAAAAATAAATAAATTTAAATTTAATATTTTTTCGAAAATAATAAAAATCTTATCAAGAATAGCGTTCAATTTTTTTAAATATTTTTATTTTTTAACGAATATTTTTCAATTGTGACACTATTCGTGTTCAAAAATAATAAAAATCTCAAATTGAAAGAATGAATTATTATTGGTTTTAGATAATTATATGTGAAGTTATACTAGATTTAAACTAAAATAAAGACTAAAAAATTATCTACTATAATCAATTACAATTCGAAATTTCAAGACATGTCACTTCACTATTTTTAAAGTAGATATTCTTAAATTGTATTATTTAATGCAAATCTAGTTAAATCTGTTAAAAATAAGTACATACATTTAAATATATTTAGATTAATTAAAAATGTCCAAAAAAAATAATATTTATTCCTATATTATACAGCTTATGGTATACGGTTTATATAGGTATATATAAGTACACCTGTGCGGTCCTTCATGTAATGCCTAGTATACACAACAAACTTATTCTGGGATTATAGCTCTCCTCCCCCCCCCCAGCATTTATTTACGCAACGCCTATGGCCAGTAGATAAGAAGATAGAACAGAAAATAAATGTACCAGAGATGAGTATGTTAAAGTGGATGATTGGAGTGATTAAGAAGACAAAATGAGGAAGAAGAGATTGAGATGGCTCAAACCATCTAAACTGTATTATGGAGGGAAAAAACTGAGGCAGTATGATTAGTAAAGAAAATATATGTTGATGGTAAGTGGAAGTCTGAAGACTAAAAAAAAAGAGGTGGGTGTAATAGTGAGTGATATAAGGAATGTGGGTGTAAGTGAAAAAGTTGTGGGATATAGAGTTAAGTTAAAGTGTAGGACTAGGGTAGACGATTCAAAATAATTGAGAGAGAAGACAAAGAAGATGATGAATTATAATAGATTTAAGTTTTGAATTAGAGACCCCGGAATATCTGCTGCAATCCCCGAATCAAAAAACATGTCATCATTAAATGCCACGCCAAAAATTTTTCAATGAATAACCTAACCTTGCATAAGCATTTTTCATTTTTATTGTCTTACAAACATGGTATAATACGAAATAAAAATCAAATTCTAGCTAACAACATTATCTAGTGATTGATGTAGCTGATTTTTGATATATGGATTTTTACACGTTTCATGAGCTGTTAAAATATCCAATTTTTTATTATTTTTTTAACAGCTCATAAAAATTGTGAAAATAAATATACCACAAATCGGCTACATTAATCGCTAGAAAATTTTGTTTTTTACAATTTATTTTTATTTCAACTTAATATAAAATTCTGAGGTTGATAAAAATGAAAAATGCGAAAACATGATTTTTATCAAATATCGTGATTTCACAATTAAAAACGATATTAGCATAAGAATATTTTTAAATTATTTTAAAATTAAAATATTGAAATATTTTATAATTATTGAATTATCATTTTTCTTAAAATTTTATAAAAATTGCTTATACAAAACCCCTTAAAAATCAAATGTGTAGCGTTTTTTATTTTAAAATAAAAAATGCATTTTATTTTCATTTTTAGTTTGTAATCGTCATGATTAATTGCATAAAATTCTTCCAGGCTGACATTAATTTAATCAAAAAATATAGATATATTGTTATTATCGTACAGTGTATCAACAATATACCGGTGGATATGTGCCATTGGTACTATTGGCATGAATGACACTTTGATATATCGCAAATCCAGTGTGTTAACAATTTGATTTTCTCATCACTTTTTGACTATCTGCCACGGTCGTGAAGTATATTATTTGTTGCGGTCGTATAAAATGGTTTTTTTTTTGCAAAGCAATCATATCGTCGCAATTAGTATACAGTTATAATATATTTTATTACGTATACACATTTTATACAAGCTGTACTAACAACGACATAAAATGACTGTTCTCAATATAAAAGACAAAATCATAAATAACAAACTCGATTTGAGTAATATGCACCTGACGGAAATACCTGTCAGCGAACTCGTAAGTTGAACTTTCTTTAGGGATAAGTGTACGTGTACCATATACTACTGCTGATCGCACATTGGATACGTTTTCGTACAAATTTGACTCGTTTGAATACGTACGAGCACGCATGAACGATCCGGAGAAAAATGTATTCAATGTGCACACACAATTCATTATGAACAGTATCATACGTTTTCGTGCAAAACAAATTTGCATCCAATGTGCGACCGACCTAACGGTTGAACTGTGTGCCAATAGTTTTATGGTACACACTTTGATGTATACTTTTACATCAATTTTACCTGTAACCAACAAAAATTCTCAGCCTATAAGGCAATATTGTGATGACTATTTTGTGGTTTTTTTAGGCTCCTCTGATGATTTCTCATCTAGACTTGTCCAATAACAAAATCACTTCAACAAATGTGAGTGTTTACATTGACTTTTATTTTAGTATTGAAAATGTATAATAAAAAATTTTCAGAATGTTTTTACATTGTTGCCAAGTCTCGTGAAACTGGATCTTTCTAACAACCAGATTAAGAAAGTTGCCGGTGACATTGTTTCATTGCAAAAACTTATCCATTTATCATTAGCCAACAATATGATCGAGGATTTGCCTAAGGGTTTGAGTAACCTCAAGAAGTTGAAGTATTTGAATTTGAACAACAACCCTTTGAAATCAGAACTTTTTAAAGCTATTGGACCCTCACAAACCAATAAACAATGTAAGACAGCTGCTGCCAACGCTAAACAGTATTTGAAGGATAGTAAGAACGGTTCAAAATATCAAGGTGATTGCTTTATATTTATTCTTTAATTGAGTGAAATATGTATTTAGAATTTGAAAATTATTTTCTTTATAGACAAGAAAAGTATGAAAAGGACAAAAAAGAGATGTCGAACTAAAAAGAAGTCGGGTGGTGATGTATCTAAAGGTGATTTTATATTATATCTATAATTTAATATATTAATTATTACTTTATTTCACAAATATTTTTGTTTTTAGTATTATGTGGTTTTTCTATGTATGCGTTGTCTTACTACTCCAAGAAAACATATAACAATGTCAAAGCTAAAGTTTTGCCTGTTTGGGCTTCAAATTTGGATCTACAGGTGACTTCTAAGATGAATTATTATCTGCAGTATACAGGAGCTATTTTCAATTTGGCTGTTCAAACCAGTATTCAGGCACCTATAAAATATACTAAATATACAATAGGCACATTGGAATCTCTTTGGAATCTAGTATTTAACTAAATCATCTATGATCTATGACATAGATTAAAAAATAAATTAATCATTATTTATTTTTAATTTTGTATTCCATATTTCAACTACATGTATTTTCTAAATTATAATACATTCGCCTGCTAAACATTATCTGCTGTACCTATATAACTAAAACCTTGTTTGTTTGTAGGTACTTATGTGTTTTATTATTTTTCAAAGAAAATCATTTATATCCAATTAATCAACTGAATTATACTTATAATTTAATTTTTATTTTTTATAGATTTCCTAAATTTTCTGTATTTTCATTTTTATTATACTTGAATTTTATTTTTGATTAAAACTATTACACAAATTAAAACATTGTTTTATTTTTTTTAAGTGTTTTATAAGTCTATCAACAAATCATAAAATAAAATCTAAGTGGATTTTAAAATTAACATTAATGTGGGAAGAAAACTATATAATAAACTAAATAATTTATTGTACTTGACAATTTTATTTCTATAAATAATTAAATAAAACCCATTTTAATATTATATACATATGTATGATAGGTACTAGAACCCTGTACAAGCTGGGCCGAGCCTATATTTGCTGGTCTAAAAACAGGTTTTGTGCCTTGCCGAGCCTATATTATTCATATTTTAAAAATTATAATCTCTTTTCTTCTTCTCCTTCACCTTCTCCCCCAACTATTTGGGGTCGGCCACCCTGGTCCTACACTTCCAATTAACTCTATCTCCCGCATCTTCTTCAATTATTCCCACCTTACTCATATCACTCGCCATCACATCCCCACATCTAATTTTCGGTCTTCCTCTAACCCTCTTACCAACAACATGCATTTAACATACTAATCTTAATGTATCAGTCTCTTCCCTCCTTAATACATGCCCAATCCATATTAATCTATTCTCTCTCAATTTGTCTACTATCCAAGCTGCCCCTATACTACCTCTGATATACTCGTTCCTTATTTTATTCTCTCTAGTAACTCCACTCATCCAAATTAACATTCTCATCTCAGCGACACTCATTCTCAGTTCTATCTTTCTATCTACTGCCCAACATTCTATTCCATACATCACTGCAGGTCTCAAAACTGTCTTATAAAATTTACTCGAACATCCGAGATGAGAAAACTCGCCTATATCCATTTTAAGACTACTCATAAATTTTTGACAAGTTTTATGCCGGCCGTCGACCTGACGCAACCTCAATTAGTCCACTTCTACGACAGGCATGAGGAAACCGTGGAGGTATTCTTAGCCCCCTCCACAGAACATAAAGAAAAAAAATTATAATCTATATTTTCATTTATTAGAATAACCATTTTCTTATATTAGATGATACTTATTGAATTTGCATCATTAATTAATAACAAATTATACGCATTACATACACTTATTATTTTCTAGGTAATAAAATATGAGTGATCTTATTTTATTAACTAATTGTACATTAACAATTTTATATTAACCTAACCGGATCGGGTCAAATATTTCACTTACTCGGACTGAGCCGGGTGAGCTTAATTTTTATAATTTAATTTTGGGCGGGCTTGGGCTTTAAACATTAGGCCCGTGTCTCTAATAGGTACACTATTTGGAAGTATATTTTTTTTTATGATTTGGTTATTATGTAGTTTATTGTCATAAGTCTCAGGTGTATTAAATTTTATTTTTCTCAATATTTGTGAAAAATAAATTATGATTTCTTGTTATAATAGCATTCTTGGTGAATTTTTCATAGCAATAATAGTATTTGACATAGAAAATGTTTAATTTATTATTTTTATGTGTACTTGAGAGAAATTTCATTCTAAATATATTATAAAATTACTTTTTACTATAATTAACGTGGCGTTGATATACGTTGTGAATAACTTGAAGTTGTAACAATTTTTAAAGAACAAAACAAAGCTTTTTGAATAACTCGAATTTTTTCTTTTCTCTTTTTCTATTCTACTTCGAATACCGTAACCAAATTATACATGTTTTCAATCTTTTCTGTATTTATTATTCACTTCATAAAAATAGTCAATGATTTTGATCAGTTGTAGTGTATAAAATGATGTTTTATTATAGTATATTGTATAAAGTCCATAAGCAGCGCAAATCCCTAAAATTGACCGAGCATCCGTATAAGTTATTTATTGTCCGTTTTTCTCGCTATTGTGCATTGTATTTACAATTTTTCTTTGATCCGTTTGTCCATTCAGGAGTATACACATTTCCATTTTCCATATAATTCTAATTTTATGTTTCATATTATGAATATTATATAATATTTATATATATATACATACAGTGGCACATTTTTTATTTTTTTCTGGGGGGGGGGTCAAATATATTATATTATAAATAGGTATAACCTTTATATATTTTACTATCTTTAGGGGCAAAATTGCTTAGTTGTACAAAGAACTGTTGGTAATGATGGGGGTTGTGGGGTCCGAGCACTAATTTGGCAAATAATACTTGTTCAAAATATTTAATTTAAATTTTGTGCTTTCCAAAATTTTTAGCCTTAATAAGCACTTAATTTTGATATTTTTTGAATATTTTGCATCACACAGCAAAAATGTTATTATTAATCATGAATCAAAATGAGTGATAAAATGTTTTTTTCAACATTACATATTTTTATATTTATACATTTTTCCTAATTTTGTAACAATAATATAAAAAAACTGTACAGTAAATGGTGGTTTCATTTTAGAATTATTTTAAGATATTTATTTGAAAATTAAAAATATTTTGAAGTTTAATATTTAAGCATAAGCATAAGTATACCTAACGAAAAGATTAACATTCATTGATAGAAATACTACATTAAAATAAACTACACGATGGGTCATGATGACTCATGAGAGTTATAAAATATAATATAATACCTCTTCGAAGTACCATTATGATAAAATTGTATGCCAAAAAATGGGTATACATTACAAAATTAGATTACGTCGTATTCTGGTCAATAAATTGCTCACAGAAAAATATAAAACAAATAAACATCACCATAAAACGAGAAAATATTTTGCACAGCTCAGAATCTAAAATGTAGTTATTATATCTAATCATTTTTAGAGCATTACCTACTATTATTTAGTATTTATTATTATTTATTTCCTACTTTTTTAAGCCATGAAACTCTATTTTCCAATTATTATTGTTTTAAAAAACTTCTATCTACAAAAATTAATTATAGGTAGGTACCTATTTAAGTTTTTAAAAACAATATTTTTTAAATCTGGGTGATCCAGTACCCCTTAAATACAACACTATATATATATACAGACACACCACTATGAAAATATACATAACAGTATTCTATTATAACACTGAAAAAGCATCTATTTTATTCTTTCATGCCCAATCTTGTTTACTGAGTAGGTACTTACCTACTTATTTATTTTCAAGCCCCTTGATTGATATATCCAGCATACGCCACTGCCTCCATATATAAATACGTAGGTACGTTGTTCATTAAATATTGTATGAACTTTTGTCGTTGCTAATAAGTAGGTATTACTTATTTATTACGTTCGATATTTACCGGACTTTCGTATATTTTCGTCTGGCTATAATGATAAACATGAAAATGTTGTACGTTCGATCGTTTAATTCACAAAGTAGGTACCTACCTACTATTAAATCAATATATCTAACTACTCGTAACACGATACATGTGTTCGAATTGTTGGACTTTCGAAGTAGTTTTACATAATTTTAATGTATTTCTTATTATCTGAAAATTTATATTATACTCGGGCGAGAGCCGAGCGAACGAGGCTCGAGTTTGTATACAAATCATAGAACAGTAACTGTCCGATTGACTAATTTTCGGACTACTCACTTTATCCACCGATTCATCCGAAAAACTTTACTGGTCGGAAGAATACCTTCTAGAAATCGAAATCCGTTTTCCTAACTAACGATAAATGAGTATTACGAATCCCGATATAGCACAAAAATATAGTAGATAGATATACCTAGGTATGCCTACTCGAAATATGTCGCGCTGAAAAGCAGTTTAAATTATTTGCTGTAATAACAGACAATTACAAATCTCGGTGTAGTATATAAATTGATGTAGGTACACGAGTTTAGCAAATTTTCCTCGTCCTGTTATCGTAAAAATCGCCAACGTCCGACGGATAATCAAGGAGTTTTGGCCGGCAGAAGGCCTTTCGCGGTAGCGGTACATCGGTCACAGAATCAGTTATTAGTTATTAGTATTATTCTTATCAGTATTATCAGTTAATATGTACCGGTTTGTTTAAAGTGATTTGATTGTAACAAATACAACGATTTTTAAAGATCAAAAAAAAAATTACCTACCTAATTAAATAACTCAATCTGTTTCCTTGGTTTTCTTAACTTCGTGTTTACCAAATTCTATTACACAATGGTACATGGTATGGTAGTAGTATGGTTTAGTATATAATATAGTATATTACAGTATTATTTATTACCGTTGTGCACCTCCGGGACGTATTTCAGTTTCTAAAACATTGACAAATGAATTTTTTTTCAATTAGTTTGCAGGCACTAAATGCATTTTCCAGTTGCTCCACGACGTCACCAGCACAACGAATTTTCCATTCTACTTCTTCGCCGTCCGTCATCAATTCTGCTTCTGTGATGTCACCCAAACCAATAACCTTAACTATTATGTCATCAACACCAAGGATTATCATCTCTTGTATGCTATTATGGAGGCCAATAGTATTTTTACAGCGTCACATAAACCATAAATATCATACACTATGTCGATGACTCCAATTCAATGGCATTCTTATGCCCAAAAATAATATCGCTGATTCTAATACTTACTACTAATTATGCATACTCATACCTGCTAAGTAGGTAGGTAGGTACTACATTTTAATACCTAACATTTATATTTAATTTTAGATTTCATTAAATATTAAAGGAAGTTAATAATAATAAAACGTTAATTTTAATACTTTGAAATTGCAATATTGAATATGTATGAATTAATAATTAATTATTATTATTAGTTACTAATAGTAGAGTTCCTTTTCTATTTTTTTGTATTGGGGTATTCTTTACTATCCAAAAGAAAAGTGGATTTTGTTCTTGGGTGCAATGCTATTGTGATTAAAGATTTACTAAATATTAAAAGAATAGGTATTAATAATGTTAACAAAATTACATAGTGTAGTAAACATATCAAACATAATATAATTTTATTCAATAGTTTCTTAATTTTTAGATGTACCTAGAACATAGTTGTTAATTGAACACATTTCAATTATTTTATATGAATACAATTAAAAATAATAATTCATAATTAATACAGTAGCGTCATTTCAGTTTTTAAAAGAAAAGGGCAAATGTTTTGACCCGCCCAAATAACTAAAAATAAAATCGCTCGTTACATTCCTCAACTTCTTCACGCATATATTTCATCTCAGTAAAATTACCATCTTACATAATTTTATAATATTTATTATCATAAGCACGAATTGCCTAATTTTTCGAGGAGAATATTGACAAAAAACTAGGCGAGAGATTGAATAAATATAGTACTTACCTAATTGATCAGAACTTGTTTGGGCCGGGCACTATAGAATAGATATATGGAAATGAAATATATATTAGTATTTATATATGGAAACCATCACTATAGAACATATCAAATAAATAGCCAGTTCTGTGGTAAAAGTAAATATAGTATAGGTACATGAAATGTACACACTACACAGCACAGTGTAAACTGAATGATCTTCAATGATGTTTGGAACAGAATGTTGTCAGTAGATAGGAAAATAGAACAGAGGACGAGTGTAATAAAGATGAAAATGTTAAGGTGGATAAGTGGAGTTACTAGAGAGGATAAAATAAGGAGTGAGTATATTAGAAGTAGTATAGAAGAAGTTTCGATAGTTGACAAAATGAGGGAGAATAGATTAAGATGGCTCAGACATGTATTAAGGGGGAAGTGACTGAAGCAGTAAGATTAGTAAAGGAAATGTATGTTGATGAAATGAAGGGGAAGGATGACTGAAAAAGAGGTGAGGGGATGTGATAGCGAGTGATATGTGGAAGGTGGGAATAAATGATGAAGATGCGGGTGATAGAGTTTAGTGAAAGTCTAGGACTAGAGTGGTCGGCCCAAATAGTTGGTAGAGAAGGCAAAGGAGAAGAGTATATGGAAATCAATCAATTGTGCAGTATAGTAATTTGCTGAGATATGTACTCCTCAGACTCTTTGTAATGTCACCGATGGTTCTTGGGGGGGATAAGTAGATGGAGATGGCATTGTGAATGTTTTCCCTAGTTAATCAAAAAAAAAAAAAATTTTAAAATGCAAATTTAATTGAAGTACTTTTATATTGTGTAATGTGTTCTTATTTCTATCATTGTATTTTGTGAAATGTTTTACTTTTTTTTATTATTATTTGATGTAGATCTTATTGCTGAATATTTAAAACTTAAAATTTAGATAAATATTTTGTTTTATTTAGTTCATTATAATTGATTTAAATTTATAAGTTGCGTAATAAAATTGAATTGTAATGACTTATGAAATATTAGGTATATATATAGTATATTTAATCATTGACATGTTGTATAATGTATTGAATATTATTATTGTATAAGAAGTTTGATAGTACATTTGTTATATTATATATAAATTGATTGTATATTGGTGCATAAACTATATTTAGTTTTCCATATACTTGTATTGTTTTGTTTTTACTTAGTTGAATTATATGTGTATTTGTATATAATGTCACTAAATAAATACTATGCAAATAGAGTTCTGTGTTTTCTATAGTATTCGTATGTACTCGTATATTACTATTATTGCTTTTAATTAGAAGTAGTTATATATTTGATTAGGTTTTAAGTAATAATCTATAGTACGGCTAACAAAATTAGAGCTACAATTGTTGCTTTACCAGTAGAATAATTTTATGGAATCAGGGATTCTCCGTTTATGAGTGCTCAATTATTTCTACTGGTTTTTAAAATTTAAATGTGATCTGACTCCAGACTCTATATTAGTCCTTAAATTTTGTATATTATAATTAGTTAATTTTTTATTTTGAATATGATACATCATTTTTGTGATAACTCGGTATTTTATATAAACAGTAATTGAATTATTATTTTTTGTGCAAAACAGTTTATGAAAGTCTAACGAAATTTCTCCACTCTTTACATGAAAACTATGGCTCGTAAGTTCGCTGGTTATACTATATATTTAATAATAATGTTGTACCTATATGTTGTTTATCATATCAATGTTATCAATTATCATTATTAAAACTTATTGTTAATTGTTAGGTTTTGACTATAGTCATAGAATTTTGTGTCCATCTTCAAATTGTATACTTATTGATATACATATGTATTAATAAAAAATCCCCCTATTCAAATTAATTGTCTATGTAATTTATACCCTTATAAATGTGATTGATTTTTGCTATGTAAACCAAAATATTACGACAATACAGAAATTTGCATTTTATATTCTTCCTTAATAATGAACTTTTTTAATTGTAATCACAAAGGGTTGCTATAAGTTTTAGATTTTGAAAATCCCTGATTTTCCAGAATAATTGTTATTGCTGTTATCTATAGTCATCTATACTTATGCAAATATAGATTTATTATGACATAAATCACTTAAATTTATTTTTAATAATAATAGTAGAACCATTTTATAATACAAGCACATGAAAATATGCAAAATAATATTAAAATTAATTATAATAAATCAAACCTATACTTAACAATTCTTAGACTTATAGGTTGTATATATGAATACTTATTTGGTTTTTTTTTAACTACTACAGTTTTAATGTAAATTAATACAGTATTAAAAAAATGTATAAAAAAATTATTAATAATTATGTATTCATGAATCCGAACACAATCTTGTAATTTCTAGTTGGAATATTTAATAAAATACTGATTATCTGTTTTCTGTATGGTCTGAAAAATAACGTAATAAACATTATCTGTCTACAATCTCATCTTTCAAGTTTGAGGTATCGTTGATTTTATTTTAAAAAAGTTTGAGTAAATCCAATTCTACCATACTATATTTTGAGATTTCTCTTCAAAATATTCTATTTAATAAAATATATATATTATATCTAATAATATTTATTACATTATAACAGTATAAATTGATTATAATTGATAAGATAGTTATAAGGATGCAATAATATACTATATTAAGTACCTCTGAGAATATAATATTTTTTAATATATGAGAATCATTTATTGATTTATGAAATAAAAATTATTAAACACTAATTCAGCACAAACATTAAGAATACTACTCATCATTATCACATTGTAAGGTAACCCTGCATATAATTAATCAATGTCATATTAATTTTTGGTAGGAAATATTTGCATAATATATTTACAATGAAATTTCTCTCGAGTGCATTATTTCTATGAAAAATTCACCAACAATAACTATTATAGCAGGAAATAATAATTTATTTTTCATAAATATTAAGAAAAATAAAATTTAAATACACTTGAGAATTTATGGCAGTAAACTATAAAGAATTTAAAAAAAACCAAATCATAAAAAAATAGTGTATACCATAGGTATATACTATTATAGGTATATATTTTATGTTATTAAAATTGATTAATATTAATTACTTTATAAAAACAAAATTGTCAAGTGTAACAAAATATTTGGTAAATTATATAATTTTTTCCCACATTAATGTTAATTTTAATTTTATTTCATAGTTTGTTGAGGGACTTGCAAAACACTTACAAAAAAATATACAACATTGTTTTCAATTTTAAAAATGTTTAATTAAAAATAATATTAAAGTATAATTAAAATACAAATATAGGTATCTATAAAAATAAGAAAATTAAATTATATGTGGGATTCAGTTGATTGATTGGATAAAGATTATTTTTCATGAAAAATAATAATACATACAAATAAGTTTTTAGTTATACATAGCAGATAATATTTAGGAAACAAAAATATTTAAATGAGAAAATGTATGTAATTGAAATATAGAATACCCAATAAAAAAAAATATATATATAACAAATAATGATTATTTTTTATTTTTAATCTATGTAATAGATTACTCAGATTTAAATTATTTAAATAGGTACACTATCCCAAAGAGATTTCAATGTTTCTTGTGCATATTTAAAATATTGATGCATGTATTTAATAGATGTTTCAACACTGGTTTGGACAGCCAACTGTGGATCCAAATTTGATATCGCCGAAGCCCAAATAGGCAATTCAGCTCTGACATGGCCATATGTATTCATGTAGTAGGAAGACAACGCATACATAGCTAAACCACTGAATAGTAAAAACAAAAGCATGTATGGAATAACCATACTGAAGAATCCAAAACCTATTTAAATGAAATTGTATTAATTTAAGACTTAAGTAAAGTAAATAAGAATTAATATAATAGAATAAATATTATAGGTATAATTTAAAATTACCTTTAGATGTAAATCTACCTGACATCATTTTAGACTCAGGTGTATCATTTGACTTGGAATTTTGTTCAACGTTCAGTGAAGCTTTGATACTTTTCTTGTCCTTTTTATTTTGTTTTTCATCTATTAAAATAAAATGATTTCCAAATTTTAATACATATTTTAGTTAATTATAGAATATACAAAAATAAATCACCTTTCTTTTTGAAACCACTCTTACTATCCTTCAAATACTGTATAGCGTTGGCAGCAGCTATCTTACATTGTTTATTGGTTTGTGAGGGTCCAATAGCTTTAAAAAGTTCTGATTTCAAAGGGTTGTTGTTCAAATTCAAATACTTCAACTTCTTGAGGTTACTCAAACCCTTGGGCAAATCTTTAATCATATTGTTGGCTAATGATAAATAGACAAGGTTTTCCAATAAATTAATGTCACCGGCAACTTTCTTAATCTGGTTGTTAGAAAGATCGAGTTTCAAGAGACTTGGCAACAATGAAAAAACATTCTGAAAATTTTTCATTACTCATTTTCAATATTAAAATAGCAATTTAAATAAAAGTCGATGTAAACACTCACATTTGTTGAAGTGATTTTGTTATTGGACAAGTCTAGATGAGAAATCTGCAGAGGAACCTAGAAAAATCACATAATATTCATCACAATATTGCCTTGTTGGCTAAGCGTTTTTGTAGGTTATAGCTAGAATTAATGTAAAAGTACATATCAAAGCGTAGACTATAAAACCATTGGCACGCAGTTCGACCGTTAGACCATCGGTGGCATATGATAGATATACCCATCCCTAAAAGAAAGTTCGACTTACGAGTTCGCTGACAGGTATTTCTGTCAGGTCCATATTGCTCAAATTGAGTTTGTTATTTCTAACCTTGTCCTTAATGTTGAGAACAGACATTTTATGTCGTTGTTAGAATGGTGTATGAAAAATGTATAAATGTAATAAAAGTATATTATAACTGTATACTAATTATGACGATAGGATCGCGTGACAAAAGCATCAAAAAATGGTATACGTCGCGGACGCTGCAGAAAACCAAAAGTGAATAGGAAAATCTAATTGTTAACACACTGAATTTTTGATATATCATTCGTGTCAATAGTACCAATATAGCGCGTTTCTACCAGTAAGTTGCTAGGGACACACTGTATGATAATTACGACAAAACATTACGGCAACCATGACAAAATAGACATCTATTTCAAAAAATTTCAAATTGAAAATCTATTTTGTCATAACGGCAACCCCTTAACAACTGATTGTATGACATCATTCATATAAAATTGCTACTACATATAATCCCTTAATACCGGTTGTACGTGAGATTCCTTCAAAACGACCGTTTTGGCCGTATTGAAATTATACGTGATGAAAAATTAAAACTATTAAATTCAGTAGAAATATTATGTACTTCGTTTTTAATAATGAAATCCTTGTTTATTAGTAAACAACTTGGGTTTAAAACTTCGTATTTTTCGGGTTTGGGATGGCATACAATTGTTAAATTTTCAATTACAAATATGTATAAATATAATAACAATCATTAATAACGGTTTGGAGTACATACGATGATAATACAAAACTCTGGGTGCTGGTGTGTAATGTTACATTAACTCCAGGTTTTAAAAAAATGGGTATTTTACAGGTTTATAATGGTGTAAAAATGTTAAATTTTCGATTAAAAAATGTGTACAAATGGAATAACAATCATTGATATAGTTATATCATTTTTAAAAATCCTGGTTCTAATGTAAAGCACCTGTGGAGTCCGGCTAATATCATACACCATACCTACATATTCGATACTTCAATTTTGGCTGCATTACTTACTGAAATATAATCTGTTATCACGGTTAACTACGAATACTAAAAGAATATCTGATAACAATCATATTATTTGAATGTTGTGAATTTTTTTAAAGACTACCCGTATCATAAAATATAGTTAAACCTCAATCTAACATTCAAGTAATTATTAAATTTCATATAGGTACCTGACGTAATATGAAGGAATTTGGGTCATTTTATAAAAATGAACGCGGTCTTCATTAGTTGTTCTACAAAATTGTACCGAGATCAAAATGTATGTATGTAACATAATATTATGAAGTAGGTACCTAGATACCTACTTAAATATATACATTATTTTTATTTTTTTTGTTCATAACTCATAAAAATGTTCAATACATATTTTAGTATATCATGATACCACAAATGAAGGATTCATGCACAGAAGAATATTCAGTTACAAATATATATATATATAGTGAACGATTACGCAAAAATTGTATAAACATAGTAAGGATTTATTATACTATTTCATATGGAAACTTACTCATTTTTGATATTAATTATTACTAATATAGTTTGAGCAGAATAACCAATCATTAATAAATTTGGCGGTTCCTTATGGGGATAAAAACTGGGTTCTCATAACTATATTTGTTAGTTTATATCATTAAATTTGTACTAATTGTTTCAGGTAACTAATTGTCAGAGAGATGTCTTTATTGGTCATTCCTATATATTTGAATGTAAGACAGAATATTATGGAAGAATATAGGTATGCAATTAAAATAACAGTGGGTATTTTGATAATATACTTGGTATATGGAAAAAATGTACTTATGTAATAGTAGTATTAATAACAATTTAAATAAGTGACTTCAGGGTTGGGCAGTAACAGAGATACATATCATTAATACCTTACCTACATACAATTGTATTTTGTACCTTGTATCATAATAGTATGATACATACTTATTCTGAAAGTATCATATCTTATATTTAGATACACTTCTTTCCAGTATCATGTATCTTTTTATGGGAAAAGGTACAAAATACATCAAATGATCAAATATCTAATAATACACAATACCTATAAATATTAAAATAATTATATTTTTTAAATTTTTCTCCCAACTCAAATTATAAAAATAAAAGAATAATTTTGATATTTGTTGTTGATTGTTAATATTGTTGCCAACTCATGATTTATCTATTCAGGCTTGAATGTTAGTAGAGATAGGATATTGATGAGAATTTTATGTTAAAAATTACAAAAAATAAAAAAATGCTTTAATGACCTTAATACTATAAAAATGACCAACAGTTTTTTTCAAAATTATTAAAAATATAATAATTAACATGCCAAAAACAAAATCATCTGTAATAGACGATTACATAGTTTTGTTAAGTGAATTCGGAAACTATATATTTTCTATGACCATGAGGTTTAATTTGTACAGTGTGTTAAATTAGATACTCTAATATCTTTAAACAATAAAATAAATATATTTTCAAATAAATAATTATTGTAAACTATTAAGTTAACTATTAAAGATTATAATCTTTAAACTATTATTATTATCACTATTGTGTAATATTTCAAAACTTAATTATTTTTATGTAATAGGTAATATTTTTAATTAAATTATAATCGGATAATATTTATTTATTTACTCTCCTATAAAATATTTTGACACCTATATGTTAAACATTTTTATTTTTATTTATATGGTTATATAATGTAATATATTTTATTAGAATATTATTTATTTGTCGACTATGGTTGAGTGATCGAAATGCATATTTTGGTGCACAAGGTTTCTGGTTAGATTTTCATGTAGTAAATGAGGTAGTAAACGAAATTTTTCTTGTCAGTGGCAAACCAGTCATAATTACAAAATCCATCCATTAATTTGAAAACTATGCTTTTCATAGCTATCAAGATCGATAAAAACCTGAACATGTTGGTTTGGGAAACAAGAGGATGTAAAACTGTTAATTTATTTATATTGTTATTAATAATTATTTCAAGAAATATTGAACATTTAATATTTTATATATTTATACAATTTTAATAAGTAATAACGATTTTTATTTTAAAATAATAATTATATTTTTGAGAGTATCTCTTATGTATCTTTGATACTAATATCTTTTCTACAAATGAAATGTACCTTGTATCTTGTATCAAGATACTCTTTTAATATCTTGCCCAACCCTTAGGGACTTATATTGAAATTAAATAGAATTAAAAGTTAATTAGAAGTATTATGAAGTATGTACATGTTGGATATTATACCTGATATTTTGTCTGTTTACCATACTACAATAACACTACGAGTATAATAATATTAATATATTCAAATGTTAGTAATATGATACCAAACACTTGTTTTTTAATGGGTTTTGTATAGGTATTTTTATGAAATTTTTAGAAAAATGAATATCCAACATTTAAAGAATATTTGAATATGTTTTAAAAGTAGTTTAAAAATATTTTCGTGTTAGTATCATTCTTTATTATTGAGTAATAATGATTTTGTTAAAAAAAATTAATATATATATATAAAGTATTTTCGCAGTTCCAATAGTAGGTACATACTGTATAATTATTATACGTTAACAATTTTATACCAATAGAAAGATGAGAAAATAAGTCATGATCGTATGTTAGTGTTTTGTGAAAAATTTATTCTACCATGTTCTGTGAACTATTAAAAAACAAAAATTTTATTTTAAAAATTGTATATAAGCTACAAATTCAAATGAAATTTAAAAGTGGGGCTTACAATTATAGTTTAAGTTCTTGTCTTTTTATTGTTGTCAAAATTTTTAATCTACAATAATTATACATTATATACTATTGAAAGAGCATGAAGGTGTTTTCCGCTGTGTTTTGTATAGTATTCTCTTAGTTTAAAAATTATTTTTAAAACTAACACTGAATACTTTAGTCGTTTAAGCTATAAGAATTTAAAATTGAAGAATTCACATATTCACGCCCCTCAATTTAACTCAGTGATTATCAAAATTAATATAAAACACTATAATATTCATCAATTTCTGTGTTGCACAAATTAATTGTAGGTGTGAGACCAAATAGGATAATTCACATTTTAAATAATTGTTGATACTATTGTTTATGGGAATTATATTTGGAAGTGTAATACTGTAACTTTTTTATCCATTTTTTTATATCAGATAAAATATTTTTGTTTTTCATCGACAATTAAATGTTGTTAGATTTAAATTTTAGATGGTTAGATTGTAAAATTGAAATCTATTAAAATTGTTTTTCAATATTACGTTAAATTAAATTTTTAATTTTCATTGGAAAACATCATTGCATGAACATTTATTTTGAGTTATGATATATTTATTTATTTATTTATTTTACGGACAATTGTCCAATTTAAAATACAGTGATAACAATAACAATGGTGAAAAAAAGTAGTTAGTTAATAGAATATATACAATATGTGAAAACAAATAAAATAAAAGTGAGATAAAATAATATTAATAATATTAAATCAAAAATATTAAAAATCTTAAAAACAAAGTAGCTTAATAATAATATAAAGATAAAATAAAAACATATAAATATATAAAATAATATTAACAATGAACTACAAATTTAATATAAAGAAAGATATATTTTGAGATTTTAAGATATTTTAAGAACAGATAACAATTTACTTAAATAGGTTATGATCATTAAGATTATTACCATGAGACATTAAAATATTGATTGAGTGATTTATCATGTAATTTTGTGAGAACTGAGGAATATAAAATAAATGATTATTGCAGGTGTTATGGTTAGGTACTTTAAAGTTTATTAGGCTGAATAGAAATGGGTCATCAATTTCATTATTCAATAGTTTGAAAAGAAAAGAGTTGTAGATAGTAATCTTATGTGCTTTTAAAGAATCCAATTTTAAGATTTCTAGAATATTTTTGTAACCAGTATGGGGGCTATATTGCATTTATAGCATATAAAATGAAGGACTTTATTTTGGATTGCATCAAGTTGGTTATTATGTACAATGCTATTATAGAAATAGAAATTACATATTAAAGATAAAGAATTTTTTGATATACAACAATGTAAACTATGTATATTTGTACTAAATGATGGATTTGGTCTTTGGAAGTTTAAGAATGAACAAGTTTAAAAAGCTCATACATCATATGTAGGTGTATGTATTATTTACAAGGATGGGCATCTCAACTTATTAATAAGTTTAAGTTAAGTTAGTGTTAACTTATTAACTTATCAAGATAATTTTATTAATTGTAAACATATCGTATCATGTAGTTAAGATATTTATGAACAAGTTATTATCTAGTTAATTTGTTTTCATTGATACATTTAATTTTATTTTATAATAATATATTCCTTTATAACCATTATGTTATATGAATTTCAATATTCAATTTTGTATTGTAGGTACCTACAATAAATAAATACTTTATACCTGGACATATTATATTATAGTTCCTGTAGCAAGTATTGGCTATAATAGTGTACCATATTGTGTATTTATAAATAGGTATAGGTGCTATTCATATTATTTATAAGTAGGTACGTTTATCGAAAAAGACAAAAAATAATCTATTCAAAGTACCATTCTAATTACATTTACCATCAAGAAATGGGTACACATTATACGTCATGTAATTACATACAATTGGTTCATATAGGAATGCTCAAGAATGCAGTTAATGGTGCTTCTTGCACCAACAATTTAAATTAGTTTCTAAAAAATTTTCAAACACTCATTTATCCAAAAATCCCAGTATCCAGGATTGGGCAGTATCACAAATACATATCAAACATACAATTGTATCTTATATCTTGTATCTAGATTTTTTTCTAATATCATGTATCAAAATATATCTAATGTTAAAAAATTTTAATTAGATGGGTAATTACAAATTAAAAATTTTTTTCTCCCTATCTCGTACTTATAAAAATAAAACAACTACCTATTTTATATTTATTTTTGATTGTTAATATTGACGATAACTTACGTTATATCTATTCTACATTTTCATGCTTGAATTTCATTATACCATTAGTCACAAAATAATAAAAATATACATTATAATTTTATAATTGTATATGAAATAAACTTAAAAGAGACAAGTGACTTAAATCCTACAAAATGTTACCTATTGCTATTATTATCATTTTATAATAATTTAAATATAAATTTTTTTCTGTAATAGATATTGTTTTTAATAAAATTGTGGATAGAATTTATTTAATTTATATTACTCTCCTTTAAAATATTTTGATACTTATGTAGCTGTATAGTGTATAAACCATACTCATCTGTTTATGTATATTTTTATTTATATGATTCTATAATGTAATTTATTTTATTTATATATTGTTATTAATTTATATTTTGAGAAATATTTAGCATAATAACCATAATTTTTATAAAATTGTAGTAGTAAATATAATTTTTACTATAAAATAATAATTATATTATCGAGAGTAATTTGTATCTTCTATGTATCTTTTCTACAAAAAAAATGTAGGTATCATGTATTTTGTATCAAGATACCCCAAATGAATATATCATTTAACAAGGTACTTTTCTTATAGTTTCTTGCCAAACCCTCACAGTATCCTATAGTACTTTATAAAGTGTTCAATATTCTACTTTACCTTAAGAGGACGTAATAACTACCTAACTCAGTTGTCTTTGTCTGACACACACGCAACATAATAAAATCTAGTTTTGTTTTCCGATTTAGTGAACAATTTGTTGATTTCAAGATATGATACCTATTATCATAATTAATAAAAATTACACAATCTGTAACATGTAGGAATTATTTTTTTGATAAACATAATTTTAAATTTTTTACAAGTATATGAATAATGTGATAATTAAATTATGAATATTTCGCATAAAATTTAATTTATTGAAAATATAATTCCCAAATATTATAGATTATGCTACTTTCATAAATTATGATAATAGGTCAACATATTCTAAAATCAACTAATTCTTCATCAAATTGGAAATACAAAACCTGATTTAATATGTTGCCGGTCAAATACAAATGATATAGGTACTACGCCTCTTAATATCTTATTGTATAAAACCAATTAAATATAAAAACTACTATATATTTACTAATGAAATAAGTTCTTTTTTAGGTATTCTTGCGTGTATACAGAAGGGATGTTTTATTATTCATCTTAATTTCATTAATTATTTTTATATATTATAAATGTTCTAAGCATCAAATTACAAAACAAATAAGGAACACTTGGTCAAGCAGCTTGTATTATAAACGATAAAGTTATTTGAAGATGGTTGATATTCAAAACTATATTTAACAATTTGAAAAAATATAGTTAAATATTCAAAGAAACATAAGATTGAAGAGAAAGCTCCGACTAAAAGTAATATTTTAATTTAAATAAATATAAATATAAATATTTTATTACTTAATTATTATATTTTATTAATAGTACCAAAAAGAAAAAGAACTGAGTCTGTCTCTCTACAAAATGTTGTAACAATTAAAGCAGGTGCTGAATTTAAAATTTTGGTGATGAATTAGATTCAATTGATTATTGGAAAGTTTGTGAAAATTATCTTATAATTACTGTCTGTAATATAAAGACAAGATTTTCTACAGAAAGTTTACAAATAACCATTGACTAATGATTACTTTTTCAACCTAAACTATGAAAAAAGTTAATTTTGAGAACAAAAAGTCGGAGCAACTTTTTATATGTGCAAAGTGGGTACCTACTATACTATATTATACTCTTTATTTTATTTAAACCACTATTATATTTAACGGTAAATATTTCTTAAAATTTTGATTAAATTTATATTGAGGTTGAGTAAAATTTTAGGCGAGAACCGAGCATAGCCAGGTTCAAGTTCTTATAAAAATCTGAGAATAATAAGTTCGATCAATTTTTGGATTACTTATTTTGTCAACAGTTTACTCTATAGGAGTGAACGACTATCTTCTAGAAAGCGAACGCCAGTGTACGCGGTAGGCGGAAAATTTTTTAATTTAATTAACAATATTGTTTCCGATAAAATATATAAACCGATGTATACAAATTTCAAAAGTAATTCTACTAATGATGTGTTGTACTCAATAAAAGTTACACTTACAAGGTGTCACACTCAATCGAAGTTTCAAATTTAAGGTTCCGTACTTGAAATGTGTTAAACTTACAAATAAAAGGAGTTACGCTCACAAGGAATTGCACCCAGCAGGTGTTGCATTTAAGTTGGTATATGATATTATATTATAATAAAATGTATCTAATATTTACATATCAACATATGCCAACAGAGAAATAACCCGTTCAAAAACATTTTTCTTCAAAAATCTTTAATTTTCTATACGAATGATCACTAAAACAATACTAAACTAAAAATCATTTAATTTATATATGGTGATATTATAATTACTTAATATTAAAAATATTTTGAATTTTAAATTTTATTATAAAATATTTATATTGCATATTGATTTTTATTTTATTTTTTTTTTTTTTTCAGTAGAGTGAGGTGAGGTCATAGCTGTCTAATATCCCATATTTAAAATATCCCTTATTCAATTTATCCCAATAAATTTTTATTTGTTAATTTAAAAAAAAAAATCTCCTAAAAAAACCAAATTTTAATCTAGTAACTTTAATAGTTGATTTCGAAAAAGCTTTTATTTCAATTTTTACAGACAAATTCCCCAGATTTAAAATTAGAGGTTACTTTTTTCATTTTACACAATGTATTTGGAGGAAAATTCAAAATAACGGACTTCAGACAAAATGTGGTCAAGTTTCTAAATTTGAGTTACAAGTTTGATTGCTTCATTCGTTGGAATTTATAACATCAAATAAAGTCATCGATGCTTTTGATGAACTTATTGAATCAGAATATTATATTCAAAATGAAGAACTATTAGAACCTATAATTAGGTATTTTGAGGACACTTGGATTGGACGTTTAGGGTGGAGAGGATGAAGAGGAGCACATTTAATGTTAACTTATGGAATTTTTATCAATCAGTACTAGACGATCAGCCTGGCACAAACAATTCTGTTGGCACCATGCATTTAATGGATCTTTAGGAGCTCATATCAATATGGAGATTTATCAAGTTTCTTCAATTAGAACAAGGTAAATAAAACAAATTACAGGAACCAAAATAATTAATAATTCATATAATAAATATAATAATTATATTAATAATATTTAATTATTATAAATTTTTATTATATTATTACTTGTATTACTATTTAGGCCTTCAAGAACCAAAAATTGAAAAACATATATCTGGTGATTTTCAAATAATCAAAAAAAAGAAAGTTTACGAGGAGTTGGATAAACGGTTGAAAGAAGTGTTCCTTCATTATGGTAATTTGACTACACTAAATTCTTTAAAAGATATAGCATATAATTTTTTAATTTTATTTTAAAACTTAATTTATATTTGATATGACTTTAACATAATTTTTAATTTTGAAAAATTAATGTTTTTTAATTTAAATTTATATTTGACATGATATTTAGCTAAAATTTGATAATAATTTTAGAATGTATAAATATATTTTTTTTAATTGTAATTATATTTTATATGAGTTTTTTTACAAGATTTATCTAATATCTAATATTTAACAATAATTTTTGAGCGTCTATAAATATATATATTTTTTAATTAAAATTATATTTGATATGAGTTTTTTTTATGAGATTTACCTAATGCTTAAGAATAATTTTGAATGTCTCTTTTTAAATATAATTTTGAAATAACGCTTATTAAAAATTAACGAATAAAAATTTATTGGGATAAATAGAACGCAGGATATTTCTAATAGGAATATTTTGTATATGGGATATTTTAAATATGGGATATGCAACGCGTCTCCTATTCGACGTAGGGATCGTCGATACCTATACCTAATCTTATTCAGTTAAGGAGGAGTCTGCTGGCTATTTCCCACAATACTAACTGGCCTTTTGAACCGGGTCGTTAGACTGATATAAATAAAGTTTTCTAATTTATTTTATATAGGTTTTAGAAACTATGACCTGCGTTCATTTCAACTCTAACACGATCCAACACACAAAGTATTTCAAAGGTATAAAAAGGTATAACTATTAGGTACCTATAAAAATATTCTAAATAAATTGTAATAACTTATTCCTTGTGATCAAAGGTTAGATTGGATCT
Source organism: Pemphigus obesinymphae (assembly GCA_025469235.1). NCBI lineage: Eukaryota > Metazoa > Arthropoda > Insecta > Hemiptera > Aphididae > Pemphigus > Pemphigus obesinymphae. Next base: position 34,740 of record JAIPRL010001610.1, read on the forward strand.
TAGGCATACGCAAAGTGTTTAGTCAATCGTGCATTTGCTGGACATAAAGCTTATTCTTCATTTGTATGTAATTAATGTGTTTAATAGGCCTAATATGCTAAATTTAAATTTAAATAAATAAATAAATAATTAAATTGATTTTATATTTGTTTTTAAAACAATTTTCATGTTCTTTTATGTAGTGTCATATTTCTCCCATCGACAACCTTTCAAAATCTTATACATTCTCTTAAAAAAATAATTTTTGAATTAGGAGATACATTTTTAAGTACAAAAACTAAAATTTCCTATATTTTTGGTGGCGTCATGATGAACTGCTTATTAATATAATATATATACATGTACTATATTATATAGTATGTACCTATTATAGGACCAGTTAGTATTTTCACTACATTTGACACAAAATCCTGCACAAGCCTGTATGTCTGTCAAAATTAAAACAATAAGATATGAACATCTCTATAAAACCATTAACTCTGTCACACCATTCAGAATCAAGTTTAGTTACATAAAGGTTATAACTTAACTTCAGATGTTAAAGCTCTATAAAACATTAAAAAAGAAAAAGAAAACAAAAAAAAGCACTAAAAAATTCTATAAAAACTGAAATTTTTTTGTAATGCATGTAATAAAATCTGAGAATCAAGTTTTTCGTTCTTTTTTCTAATTTAAGTGCTTTTATGTCTTTTTCTCTACTTTAATGTGGTTGAATATTGTATTTTTTTGTCTGCAACCATTTTTACATTTTTTTTTTTGCCAAACAACACTGAATTATAGCAAGTAAAAATATAAAAGTAAAAATATCTTTTTGAAATTACTTAATGAAATCAAGTAATCGTGCTGAATAAGAACTTCAACTTTCGGAATTTTTTTAATAAATAAAATACACAACGAAAATTACATGACACGACAAATGAATACTTTTATAATGTGTACCTAGTACAACTTTACAATATGTGATTTATTTTCCAGATCATAAAATTAAAAATTATAAGATAAAATCAATAAGATCCATTCCTGTAGAATAATATGATATAAAAATAAATATTATTATAGAATACCTATATTTTATAAAATAAAATATATAGTAACGGAAAATAACTATAAAAAAGCACCGTAAAAGTAAAAGAAAATCCACAAAACTGTTTTAAAAAAACCCCAAAATAGCATGAAAAGAAAATTGCTAAATAAGCATAGAAAGCTTAATACAATTTTGTGTATTAATTCTACATAGTACAAAATAAATTTTTAACTAATTGAACATTGAGCTTCATATTGGATATATATATATATAATAAATTAGAAAAATAGTATAGTTAAATAGTAAACTAAACCTAAATCTTAATAATCAACCTACCTATAACAATATAAAACCCTGAAGTTATTTTTCCGTTTGTTGTATATTATAGGTAGATACATTAGTCATTAAATGATATTCATATTATATAAGGTAGGCAATGAATATATAGGTAATACATTTTAGCATATTTATATTGTTATTATTATTGCATACAACATTTAGACACACATTTGAGGGGGGCGATAGAAGTGATCGCCCCCCCCCCCAAAACCCCATGTGATATTATACCAAATTAGATAATTTATTAATTATGTTATATAATTACATAATAATACCCCACCACTATGGTTAAGAACCGTTATTAATTATTATAATTTCGTAAACTGACTAATCAAATTTTGGTGATACTATGATATCTTAATAAAAATTTAATATATTTTATATAATAAAACTTTTATAAATTAGTCCTCCGCCATATATTCATCATTATCTAGTGGTGCGATAATATTGTGTTACCTGTTAGATGAAACGGTTTTGGCAAGCCCTATATTGTACTATTGTAGTAACTTACGCCTATTATTATAAATAAATTAAAATTTGTAGCAGGAATAATATGCTAACAAATTGGCTGCTAAAAGAGCCTCCAGATAAAAAAAAATATTAAATTTACTAGTTGAGAAAAAAGTTATCTGGTGTATCACAGAAATTCATTCATTCCAGAAAAATTCAAAATTTTGCTAAAATAATAAAAAACTAAAATTATATTTCTTATTAAAATGCATTTGTTTATTTACAAGAATTTATTACGTGTACATTTTATATTTGTATTATTAGGTACTATTAATGTATCTATAATTATATACATTTTGGAGTCTAGAATATTCCTAAAAAATTATCACCCTCCTCTCTAAAACTATGATCAAAATATGTACCTAGCAACTTTGGAACTATAAATGAACAGTTGTTACTATTATAATATTTGTACTTAGCTTATTGATTTGAATAAAATATCTTGAAAATATTAGGAAAAAGTTTTGAAATGTATTTTTATCTTTATACTTACCTATACTTTACTTTATACTATAAAATATATATTTTTGATATATTATTAAAAATAATATTCCTATTTGTTTTGATGTTGAAATTTTAATTTTACAATTGTAAAGTTAAAATTAAGTTGAAAATTTGAGTTACCTAATTTGAATTTAATTGCTCAGCCTTTTTTTTTTCAAATCAACTTTTAACTTAGTAAGTTACTTTTTTTGAAAACTCAACATATTAAATTCAAGTTAATTCTACATAAAAGTATCTAAATAAATTTAGGTAAATTTTGTCTGAAAAACAATGCACATTTTCTGAATGAAGTTTTTATTTTTTAGTATATGCTATTATTATTATTTTTACATTATATAAATAGAATTATAAGAAAACTATGTATAGTATCACTGTAGTTCGTGGCTTCATTGTATTTGCATTATATCTATAATATTTACACGTGATGTACCTTATATTGTTGTTTTTGGATATTTCCATTCACAATAAACTAATGTTAAGATGGGTATACGAGGGCATGAGATTAATGGTAGTAAATTTTCGTTTTATTGGCTCATAACACTGGCTAGTTTAGTTTTTGCATCAAAACTGTATTAATTTTGGCGTTGATCTATTATTTATTAATTGTGTCTCTCAAATAAAGAAAATATATTGTCTGTTTAATATTGCTATTAGTAAAAATACTAATACAAATTACCACTACTACTACTATTACAAAAATACCTATAGCAGCTGGGTGGTATTTAAAACTTTAAAATTTTTAACTTATAAAGTTAACAAAAGAAGGTATAAATAACTTTTAACTTAACTTAATTTTTTAAACTAATTTCACATAACGAGTTAAAAAAATTCATTAACTTGCCCAGTGTTGCCAAATATATAATAACTAATACTTAGTTTAGTAATTTACTATATATTTTAATATATTTACATATATATATAAATTTAAATTTCAATCGGCATTTTTATGCCAACAGCCTCCCCTCCCACCGCTATTTTTTTCTAAGATTATGTCTGACTAACAATAAATATAAATAATAATATAACATAGATTTTAATTTATTATAAATTTATTTAAATATTTACAGTACCTACCAACTTTTTTTTTTTTTTTAAGGCCCATGAGACCATCTTGCCATAGAATAAATCCTCCCTCATTCATCTCTATCTTCCGCTGTCACCTTCCAATCCATGCCTCCATAATCCACTCCCCTAGCATTTAAGAAATCTTTTTTGATTTCATCTTTCGAGCGTAGTTTTAGTCTACCCAGTGGTCATATGCTCCTTAGATTCTCTTGGAACACTCTTTGAACCATTGAATCTTGCTTTCAACATACGTGGCCTGCCTATTCCAACTTACTCCATTTGATCTCGTTTACAATGATCTATTGAATATCTCCATCAGTTCTTGATTGGGTCTTCTTCTCCATCCTTGTCTTGATCATATCTTGAATATCTTGATCATATATTGGTCCGTATATTTTGCGCAGTACCTTCCTCTCAAAAATATGTAATCTATCCTCCTCTGTCTTTCGCAACGTCCAACATTGTGAACCATACATGATGATTGGTCGTATGATTGTCAGATATAACTCGAGTTTTAACCTCTTTTGAAAGGATTTTAGAGCTCAATAGTTTGCCTAGTTCATAGAAGCATTTATTTTCCATTTTGATTCTTTATTGAATTTCTATTTGACATTCATTCTTCTATGTTACAATAGTTCCCAGGTATTTGAATTCCTTCACTTTTTTGAACTCGTGTTTCATTTATAGGAATGTTACCTAGTTCCCTACTAACTTTTATGTATTGCGTTTTCTCCGTGTTGATATGTAGCCCCACCTTTTTTGCCGATTCTATTAACCTGTCACATAAGTCTCCCACTTTTTTGTTCCTCTTCCCCCAGCAGGACTATGTCATCTGCATAGGCGAGCAGACTAAAACAAGTTCTATCCATTATTACTCCTTCATCTCTTCCAATATTCATTTCCCGGATCACCTTCTCTAATACTAAATTAAAAATGATTGGCGACAGGGTATCACCCTGTCTAATTCCGGTTCTTACCTCCACCATCCTTGATGTTGTGTTTCCTACTTTGACTTTGACTTTAGTCTGTTTTATACTAGCTTCAATTAAATGTACCATTTTTTTTGGGAAATGGAAATGCTTCAAAATATCGGTTATGTAGTTCTATCTATACTTTCATATGCCTTTTGAAAATTTACAAAGATTATATGGAGTTACTACAGACTTGCTTGTCGCCTTTTTTATGGATTGGGCATATATATGCTATTCCCGAATCTGCTGGTAAAGTTTCCTTTTCCCACACATCTTTTATTAACAAGTATATACTCTCTACCGTGGAGCTATCTGCATGCTTTAATAATTCCCTTGAAGGTCATCTTCCCCGATAACCTACCTACCAACTATAGATACTAAATATTTGTATACTGATCTGTTGACCAAGAATTTTTCATTAATAAAACAAAAAAATCAACTTATATCAATTATATTATTTCAATTCTATAAAATTAGTTTATGTCCCACCATATTTTTATCCTACAGCTTTAGAATATTTACAATTACAGAAAGATCATATATATTGAAAATTTGGTTCTGGAGTTGGGTATTTTAGTAGGTACTCTAGCTGGTCTAGTATACCTAATAGTACTTAGTATAATAAACTTGTGACTTATTGTGAATTATTTTAAGTTTTAATGAATTATCTAATTTATTATGAAAATAACATTTATAGTTTTATGTTAGGATTCCAAAACCAAAAGAATACTCAAAAATCTTTTTTTTAGATGATACAGGAATAAACCATGGTATTGAAATTGAACAGTCATTAAAAGATACTACATACCAAAAGATTGACAAATTTAAATTAACCGCTGTATCAATTGGTAATTTCAAATTTTGTGAACCAGTTTTTATCCAGGGTATAATTATTTAAATATTAACAAATATATTTATGAGTAAAACCTATGTATAAATTATTTATGTAGGTGTTTATTTGAATTAGAAAAAAAGGTGATTTTATGACAGAATTTTTTGTGGAGCTAGTGTACAATTTAATACATTTTGTTTTCTCTCATGAAAGTACTACTCTTATTTACTAGTTAGTATATAAAATTTTATAGACAAAATTTAGTAATTATATAGTCTGTTTTTAGGTTGGTGGAATATTAGTTATGCCAAATTATTCCTATGAAAAATTCAAAATCACTAAGTTATCTAAACATACATATACCTAATACACTTTATAATGCACAGATTTTTATGTATGAAAATGAACTTAGCTTTGCTTCAAATCGTTTATCATTGTTTTCAAATTCAATATATCCTCTATTAATATTCTACCCAACGAGTGAAGTACTTCCACCTCCTATTAACCGTTCTTTTTGAATACCTATGCAATTAACATACTCTTTTAGGTTTCGAAAAATAACATACATTGATTTTAATACTATATATATATATATATATATATAATTTAATAGGTATGCTTCATTTGATCCATCGTCAGCTTATATTACTATATTAACTTTATAATAAGAAAAACAATTTTGATCTCCCAAACTGTACTGATTACAATTTTTTGTTTTTGTAGAAATTTTAGAAATGGAAAATATTTATTTCATATCAGTTCATACTCAGGGTAATAGTAATCTCCCCCCCCCCCCTGAAAAAAGTCACACAAACTTATTTTGAGAAATCATATTAAAAATTATTCATTTTTATATTTAGTTAAGGAACCTACAATTAATTGGTTAAATAATTATCAGTAGCGACTCGTGTTAAGGAACACAGGTGCACGTGCACCTCATAAAATTTCAGTAAATTAGCGTGTTCTTTATATAAAATTATTATTTATTTTTCGCTATTTTAGTAATTGTTCTGACTATGAATATTACTATTGTACCTACATATTATGCATTATACTGTAAGTAGCCGGTCGATTGTGGCCATAGATTACATATTGTGGTCTTAGCCACTTTCTCGATGCTACCGCAGCGCTATCCATTGCACACTTCAAAAACGCATGTACTATGCGCTATTTACCTACACGTGTTGTATTTTATTTCCTCACCGAGAAAAAATACACTTTGTAAATTAAATAGCATCATGCAAAAAACTAGTATGAACCATCAACTATGTATACCTAACTATTCTATAGTTGTATGTCATAACAAAGTTTGTTGTTTGGTGCAGTTATTATCTACCTATTTTTGGATGTTATCAGGATATTACTCATCTAGGTTATATAGGCATAAGATAAATTAAATTATGTTTTATATGAATGTTCGTTATTACAGTACGTTTTTAGAGGAAATAACATAATATAATATTGTTAATATATTTGTTATTAATCCGTAGTATAAACGGTTGTGCACCACTAGATATTTCACCCACAAGCCGCAACTGATAATTATAGTTAAGTTAATATATTTTATGGTAAGCACAATTATATAAAATAGTTACTAACTTAAATCTAATAATATTAAATAGTTAACACAATCAATTTTTTGTTAATTACATCTATATGGGATAAAAATTCAAATCTAACAGTGAAAAATAGTTCAAATTAAAATTTAATTTTATAAAGTATATAAACCAAATCAATAATTATATATACTTAGCAGTTTATTGAATCAATAATTTTTGGGATATTTTAAAAAAGTGTCTGAATCTATTTTCTGGCAAAAAATCATTGTATCAGAGCTACATTAACTTTCTAAATCGTACAAGGATACTAATCAATTTGTAAAACTAGATTTATCACTTAATAATATCCTACATTATTTTAATAAAATTAGTTTTAAGGTTATAATATATGTACCTATTTTACCCACTAATTAAGTATAGATGTTGTATACCAAAATTGTATTTACCTGAAATAACAGAATCTCAAATTGTAAAGAAAAAACTGAACTCTTACAGTTTCTCGAAGCCTCTTAAAACTTTTCAATTTTCATGTTTACTATTTATTTTATTTGTTATGAAGATAGATGTCCATAATAATACCTATTGAAATTATTATGATCATTAGGTATACCATCAACAACATTATTTAAGAGGAGGTTTTAAAGAAGAACTTCATTTTATGATTATATTTTACAATATCTATATTATACGTTTTATTATTCAAATATTGTATTTCAATTTAATAAATTCTGTATGAGTATGTATACCATAAGTCAAAATTAAGAATATTTTCAATTAAAAATTTTAAAGGTTTTAACATTTTTATGATATCACTAAGGTTAAGAACCCTTACAATAAAGTATACAAAATGTGTTAATTTATTATAATACAATGTGTGCTGTGTCTAGAGACCAAACTATGACAGTCAAGTTCATGTTATCTTGATCTAACTGTATACAATTTTATCACAGTAGGATCTTCAGACACAGTGTATAATGTTTACTATATTTTTAACGTAATCATAAATTATATTTTAACAATCTAAGGGCTAAGTGTCAGTATTTTAAAAGTAATTGATTAATTTGATTTAAAAAATAAATAAGAGCTTAATACTACATATTTTATATCGATAAGTAAATAACTATAAAATAATCATGAATAAATTAATAGTTAAGTAGGTAATTAATAATATAACAAATACATTTCTAAAAAAGTCAATCGATCTAGTTATAGTTTAAGAAATTTTTCATTGAATTCGGTATCGGTAATAAATCAATTTTAGCTTTTAAATGTTTACTTAATTCATTATTACTGCGTTCAGTAGTAAAATTATAAAACTCCAAATTACTCTTATTTTCGAAATCAAAATAACTTTTTATATCAAAACAGCTTAACGATATTGGATTTAAAACATAATTCATAATAGAGTATATTGCCCGCATTATTAGGTTTGGATATGTTTGTTTTAATTTTTGGCGGAAATGTGAACGGATGTTTGATCTGCATAGTTCCTTTAAGCTAGATGGTTGAACAGAAGCTGAAAAATTACAAAAATAATAATTTAATATTAATTACAATATTCTATTAAAAATATACAATATTCATATCATTAGTTTTCAACTTACGAAACTTCACTTTATTTTTAGTACATGTAACAGGTACAACAAGATTTTGAGTCACAAGATTACATGAATTCTTCTGTATCATATGCCTTTTATATGTACGATCAGATAACTTTGTTATTTTCATAAGTTTTCTAACGGGATACATTGGCATAATGAATATTCCACCAACCTAAAAACAGACAATAAAATTGTCAAATTTGTCTTTAAAATTCCAAATACTTACTGGTAAATAAGAATAGTACCTTCATGAGAGAGAAAAAAAATTCATTAAATTGTACATAAGCTCCACAAAAAATTCTATCATAGAGGCAACTTTTTTCCAATTCAAATATATCTCCTACATAAATAATTTATAGATAATTTTTATATATACATAAATATAATTATGAAAAATTAAATAATTGTACCCTGTATAAAAACTGGTTCACAAAAGTTGAAATGGTCAATTGATGCAGCGGTTAATTTAAATTCACTGACCTTTTCGTATGCAATATCTACTAATGACTGTTCAATTTCAATACCATGATTTATTCCTGTATCACCTAAAAAAAAAAGAAAGTGAAAATTCACTAAATTCAATAAACTATAAAAGTTAGTTACTAATCTTACCCAATAGAAGACCAACCACAGTATTGAAATACCCAATTCCAGAACCAATATTTAAAAATGTGTGACCTTGCTCTAATTCTAAATATTCTAAAGCCTCAGAATATAGAGACGGTGAACATACAATAACTTTATTCAATTGGAAAGGCGTGTTCGAATAAGTTAATTCTTTGGCGTTTTTAATAAACAATCCACGGTCAACAGATCTGAATACTCTTTCCACATTTTCAGTATGTATACAATCCAAATAGATCAGTGAATTTGTAAGTTGATTGTTTGTTTCAATCATTGTAATCAATCTGTAATTAGTATAAAACATATAATAAATTAAATCCTAAAGTTAAGCCAAGTTTTAAGATATAATCTTTAATTTGTTAAAAATAAATGAAAAATTCATTATATATTTTGTTAATAATAAACATAAACCTTTATTATAAAAGGTTTTAATAAACATAATGACTTTTACTTATAGAATTCAGAATGCAAGAAATGAAAGCATGCATTTTATGTATGAATACAACACAATTACATTACATAATAAAATTATAACATAATAAATTGTATGGATTCTCATTTTATAATATTATTACAATACATTTTTATTTTTTCTATTTTTACACCAAATCAAATATTTTAAAGTATGAATACTGAGGTTGCCACTTAGTTGATCAATTAAATAAAATTAATTCAACTAATCAATTGTATATAAACATATAAGAACCAAAAATATATATAAAAATATAAATATCAAAATATTTAAAATTACTTCCATTAATTCAATTTTTATTTGTATTTTTTTTTTTTCATTACGCTCCATTGTGCATGTAATTCTAAATTTCTCAATCTGACACATTTGGATCTTAGGTAGGAAGATTAGTGTGTTAAATTAAAATGTTAAATGTTCAAATCTGACAGTGTTTTGTGTGTGCAAAAAGATTACCATTATTTTTTTATAAGTTTTTAATTAGTATCTAAGGAAGTTGTTTTTGAGCCATCACACGAACTTCACAAATCCAAATTGTATTACCTGCAGGAATTAAGTGTATAGGGTATATTACAAAGACAACACTCAGAACTAATGATAAACATGTCACAGTACGGCTAATTTCTATATTACTATATTTTATGGGTATTTGTACTTATTTTCTTTCAGTATTATGTTGAAATTTAAAATTAATACTTTCCTAATGCCTATTTAGTCTATAACACTATATACATAATAAAAAAACTGAAAGAAAATATGGAAAGACCTAAAAAATAATATCTATATCATGTTAATCGATTATTTACCTAATTTATGTGATTTAGATTCTGAGAATTTTTAAACGTGAAAAATGCAAAATTCATATTATATTTTTTCGCTCAAATTCGGTTTGAGTGTAATATATATATAATACAATGTGTACCATTGAAATTAGATAATTTTAAGAACTGAATTGTATTTTTTACTATGCCTATAGTTTTTAAGAGGGCTTTACAATCATTCCAAAAATGGTGATGAAGTTGGCTCAAGTAGGATTCAAATGATTTTGAGAACCGGTAACCAGTATTAGACGGTTTTTGAAATATATATATATATATATTGATTTTTTTTTTTTTTTTTTGTTACTTATAACATGGGTTATTGGTTCTGTTACAATTACCGATAAATTTAAAACCTCAAAATATAATTCTCGGATACCGCTCCTTAGATTTAAAAATAAAACCCGGGAATTGGGTTTTGATTCTCGGGTGTTTAACCAGTTTTTGAGAAAAAGTGGTTACAGGTTTTAAGTCTTGGTATTTATCTTTATGAAAATGTACAAAAAGTACTTATAGTAAAACTTTCAGGTAATAAAAATGTTGACTTCCTAATTTCTTACAATTACACAATAAGCGCTTCATTGGAACGGGACATAATGATGATTAACGGATGTATTTGGCCCTAAGGTAAAATACCTATGCATTATACGGGCATCCCCAAAAATTCAACTATGGTGTCCATAAAATAATAAGTAATATGTGTATAGTGTATGATTTTATGATACTTATTTAACATACAATTTTGATAAATATTTATCGCCTCAGTCAAAAATGAATGTTAAACTACCACTGCTAAGCGTCCCCTACACCCAGTTATGTTGCGTCATTTAACTTTTTTACTTACCAATATTAAATTCCAAATGAAAAGTAATATCACTGTGCTCAAATTAAACGCGTTTTAAATTTTTTTATTATTTTTGTACTTTTTTTTTGTTTAATATTAATGGCCACAATAAATATAAAAATGTTACCCAACGTTCTATGTGAGCGTATTCAATGCGAACGCCGTGTGGCACAACACGACTCGAAAATATCAAACAGTTGCCTTCACTGGAAATGGCAAATGGCCTATGTAAACGAACACACGCAAAATGTAAGCCGGTACAAAGCGAACGCAATCACGGCTTGATATTTTCAAGTAATCTGAACGCGATTTGTGATTAGAAATATATGTAATAAACAGATTATCGCTCAGGATCGCGTGGCGTAAGACAGTGTAGCCGCATCACGTCGCCCCGTGCTGGATTCCTTGAATTATCGCACTGTATGCGTAATGTTTTAATTTATTATTTTATCAGTGTTAACAATAAATTCGTATGTGATATTGGTAATGATGAAAATGATAGAGAAACAAAGGACTTGGTACACATCTGCCAATAATAGTTAAATAACCTTTGTTTATTAAGATTTCGAGCAGGACCACAAAGTGGGTTAATATTAATATTATGGTATTAATATAAAGTAGATGCTTATAAAATGACTTTCTTTTGGTAAATATCAATTTCAAATTTACAATCTTTAAAATTTTAGAAGTATTTCTACTGCTTTCCTCTGTATTGTGCATGGACGGCCGACTGGTAACAGTTCACAGTCCAGAAAAACAAATGTAAATTTATATTTATTGTTGTGTTAGTACACGATATAACCCATTAACTATAGAATATATGTTAGTGCGATAAATAACATTATTCTTGGACGGAACACAAATCAACGGTGCAAAATCGAAATTTAATTTCAAGTTTGTACCTACGTATTAATATCTAAATTATTTTATTATTACATTTACTGTAGTATTATGCCGATTATATACAAAAACAATGATGTTCCTCACCTAAAATGATAAACAGACAAAATCTTCTCAATATTGTAGAAATGAAACATACCCCCACCTCAGAAAAAAGTTATAGACGTTTATTCATTATATATGATAACAGCATTACGAGTCGCACAAGCAAAACAACTTTCTCCAACACATCGTTCACTACAGACTGCTTATTATACTTTTGTATACAGAGTGTGCTATATTATACATAGTATATACAAGGGTATGGAGCATTTATTTAAGATTGCACTGTATGTGCCGGACGACCCGAAACTGATGCTGAATCGCCAGCCGCTGAGTCATGCTCATGATGTTTTCTTAACGCAAGTCTGATTAAATAAAATAAAGTTAATTAGAAATACTACACTTTTGTAATTCATTTAATAATGAAATTGATGAATAATGATGGAAATAATAAAAAAAAAAAATTATAATTTATAATGTGCGTATCCATACTGCTATGAAGTACAAATATCATCAATTTGTATTTTTATAATTTATATTTTGCATTATTTAATATGGTATGAGGTTGCATATACACTGACAAGAGTTGACCAAAAATAATTCAAACATTTCTATTAAAATGTCTATATTTGAGTCCAGGATGATAATATACATATATAAAATGTTTTCTACGTATAAAGAGTATATAATTATTTTATGTTTGATATTCATATTAAATACAGTTTAAGTTGCAATGTTTCTGTTGCAACTTACATGTTGGTTCTTTAAAAAAAAATAGAGTTGATATAAGATATTAGTATAAATTTATGTCATTGATATATTCAATTTTATTCTTCTTATTATTACATATAAAATAATACGTATGACATACTAAGTGAAAACAAAAGAGTTGGATTAAATTTTATTAGTAGTAACTATACTAAATAGTTATATACTATTAAGTATCATATAATAATGTACAAAAAATATGTACTCGTATAACATTCATTTTATATCATAATAGTATTATATGTATAAAGTGGCTGGTGAACATGGAACACATAGAAAAATTCAGTGATCCCATACATGATCAGTCTTATTACTTGGACAATTATCTTCGAGAACGTTTGTTCAAAGAATATGATATTAGAGGATATACAATTGTAAAATTTTTTGGGGATGCAGTGTTTATTCCAGCAGGAGCTCCTCACCAGGTACACAATATTGATTGTAAATTAGATATAATAATAAATAGTAATAGTTAATTGAACCTATTATATTAATTAAAAATGTATAGGTATGTTGTCATATTGTATTGTTATAATATATGTTTTTTTATTGTCGTGTTTCAGGTTAGAAATCTGCATAATTGTATAAAAGTAGCCGAAGATTTCATTCTCTAAAAAACATCCATCATTCATTTTACATGACCCAAGAATTTCGTAATTTATCTGATAACTATACCAACCAAAAAGACAAATTACGGATTAAGAACATTTTGTATCATGCTGTCAAAGACTCCATTTCGGTATTATTAAAGAATAAATAATCTTTAAAACTACGGTCACATGCTGATAGTAAAACTCGATGGTTGCTTGCATGACAACTGCTATCATGATGTTATGCAGGAACTATCACCATGTGAATGGTACAATAGTAACTATCACACTATTGTAATTTTTACTATTATCTATCAAGCATGCATGATAGTTGATAGTAGAAATTGCAATAGTAAAGTAACTATCATGTATACTCTCATTGTGTGAGCCAAACTATCACACTTCAGTCTATCCCATTATCATTTTGTTTGGTTTTCTTATGCTTTCATATTTTTATATCTTATTATTTTAATTATAATATTATTTCTTATTAGTAATTACTTATTAACTGTGTAAATTATATTTAAAATCAAAATTAATACAACGACGTTTAATATTCAAGCATTTTTGGAAGAGTACTACAGGTTTCCTTACCTTTAGCTTAAAAGTGATCCTGAATATAAGTTTTAATTTTAAAACTTTATTTTAAGCTCATAAGAATAAATAAAAGGCTTCAAGAAATATAATTTTATTTGCAATCAAACCATCAATTATAATATCATATTATGATAGTGAAACTATCACAGTGTCACATGTAATGGTAAAATTGGTGTAAACACCATAATGATAATGATAGTACACTATCGTGATAGCATTAATAGTACTATTTCGTTTTACTATCATCATGTGACCGCAGCTTAACCATGTTATCAATGTTTTATTTTATTAATACACAAAATTGTACAAATATTTAAGACCACTTGTAAAGTGTTTTAAGTATTTGTAAATTTAAAATATTAGATTATCAAATTATATTTTAATTTTTAAGCTTTAATAATTTTAATTTTAGAAATGACAAGCATAATGAATTTAGTAAGACAGAGCAAATAAGTAATTGCAGCATATTATGTCTACCTTGTTATGAACAAAATGTAGTTTCAAACTTTTGTCAGAAGAAGCTGATTAGTATGATTTTTTTTCGGTAATTACTAGTTAATAATATTTGAATATTTCAATAATTTGTGATCGTGAAAATGAAATTAGAATTGATTAAAAGTTTAAAATCATAAATCTATCATTTATTTACAAACACAATCATTGTGGCTACTAAATGAATTATATGTTTAAACTATTTACATAGATTTACTTTTACATATTATGATAGAATATTGGAGATATATTTATCACCAAAAAAGTTTTTTTAGTGTGTCTAAACTTTTATTTCAAATTATCTATAAGAAAATGTCAAACAAGGTGGACATCCAGATTCACATTGCCCCTAATGTAATTCATTCAAGAGATAGTAGAAGCTATAAGATTTATTCTTCTTCAGTTTTAACATAGAACATATCCTATGGCTTAAATCCCAGTATAATGAAATTTTTTGTATGTAACAAAATTATTTAACAACCATGATAACCATAGGCTAAAATTTTTAAACCATATTTACTAATTTCTAAAGATATTTTTTCAACATTCGCCACTAAGTCAAATGTCTTATACTTTTTAATTGGATTATCAGAAAATCAAATATAAAACATCTTATACATTTCAATATTACTAAATTTTAATACAATGTCAGAACATTGGTCATAGTATAGGACCAAGAATATACAATATGATAAATTTTACTTGATACATTTCATTGAATTTACCGCTGTGGTCCAATCAAATCAGATGTACGAACATTAAATATGTAAATAGTTATTTATTTTCTTAATTAATTATTTTAGAACAATTGAATTGCTATTAAATTAAATAAAAAGTAATACCAACATCAACATTCAAAAATGTAAGTTAATTAACTTGAATAATATTTTATATTACCTAACTATTAAGTAATTTTATGTTCTAATTATATTTCAGGATATTAGTTATTATACCTATTTTGAATAACTATGAATATATTGATGTTATTATTCAAATTCAAAAATTAATTTGTCAACATATTTGAAAATATATGTATTATACTAAGCCTTATGTGAAATTAAGTAATGATTTAAATAATATTATTTATACATATTATGTTATAGTAATGGTTAGGTAATTATAATCTAAATAGTTGAAGAGATGAATGTTGTACTAAACTTAATTTATAATCAATAATTAAATATTCTTAATTTTTTTCTCAACATTTTATTAAAAAAAATCAATAAATTATTTTTAAATGTGTATTAAAGCATAATATGTTATTGTTACTTTCTATCTTCTACACTTAAAAAAAAACCTCATTCATCCCTGTTATTTTTTAGCTACAGTAATAATACATAATTAATGTATGTACTTTATTTTTGTTAGTTATGGCTTTATTTATTTGATTACTAAGTGAATTTAAAATTTACCCTGCTTATGCAATCCGTTAGGTAAACATTAATATTTGCTTAGTTTTTTGAACAAATGTAGTCAAATACTTGCAAAAATAAAGAACTGTATTAATTAAACTTAAGGTTTCTAATTAACAATTGTTAAACTACTTATTAGTTTTTTTTTTTTTATGTAAAATTTTTAGACTTATAAATATTTTAAAATAAATAACAAGTAGGTATCTATACGAAAAATATGATTTTATTAGGTATATTTAAATTATTTTAAGGTTTTTCAGAAGGCCAACATGTAGGTGCCAAATAATTACCAATTTCTCTCTTTAATCGGTCATTTACTGGACATCTTGGCATATTCTATAGTACAAAAAAAAATCAATATTTTATATAATATAATTTGATTAGGATTTTAGGCAACAAATTTATATTACTTTATTTTTTTCACCTTGCCAGTAAACAAACCTGGCTTTGGCCTTACGAATTATATATTGGTTTTCTATTGACTGGCCCTTAATTTTTATTTGATCCAAAATGCTTTTAAAATTGCTATGTTTGGGACACCACCATTTGATAGATTTATAAAAGAAAATAAAAAATTAAGAATGCCTCAAAATAACACTATTTGAATTATAAATTACTTATTTTTCTTCTAATAAGGGAACCTCAGTTTTTGGAATATCTACACTTTCATTATGGTTTGCCAAATTAAAATTTTTTATTTTAGAACTAACTCATTTTTCTAAAAATGTTATTCTATCTTGTATGGGCCTAAGTTCTTCTTTTTGTACAAAATTCTGATTCTTGGAAATTGTACCAGCACCTAAAAACTGAGGTTCCTGAAAATAGATATTTTAGATTTATTATAGGTAGGTAAATATTATTTTTTTATTTTATTATTGTTTATTTACCATATATATTTTGTCTGTTGAATTTGTCCCTAAAGATTCAATTTGAAATTTAAGTAATTCCTGAAAAAATACCAAAGTTTTAAGCATATATTTTTTTGGGTATCTACTACCTACTAAAACTTACAACTTCTTCTTCTAACGTGTTCATTTCTTAAGGATTGTAACCTGTTATAAAAATGTTTTTAAATATGTGTAACTTATGTACCTATTATTTCTAGTATACTACTAAAACTTACAACTTCTTCTTCTAGAGCATTATTTTTTGTACGGATTGTAACCTGTTATGGAAATTATAAAAAAACAAAAATATTTTTAAATTTGTGAAGCTTATGTACCTATTCTAGTATACAACTTGAACTTACTTAAGAACAACTTCTTCTTCCAAAATAGCAGTTTTTGTTTTTAATATAGTCTGTAAAAAAATATTTATATTTTACATATGTATAATTAATATTAATTAATATTGTATTAATTTTTTAATAATTGTTAAAAACGTACACATTTTTCAGTAAATGCTTTTTCGTTTTTAACTTTTAATGATATCTAATAAATAATAAAAGACTTCATTAGTTTTAGATTTTATGTATAATTTATTGTTGTAATTTTGTAAATATTATATTATATTATATTATATTGTATTTATGTTAGGTATTTAGTATTTAATTTTGTTACTTACAATTTCATCAGTTAAGGTTTTTTTCTCCTTTAAGGAGTTAAGGAGTAATATTGCTGTAATTAGGTAGTTTATATATTTATTAAAACTTTGCTTTCAGAATGTTATTAAAATGTAAAATTTTATAAATTTGAAATCATAGTTAATTAAAAATATATTAAATGAAAGGTTGTGGAAAAATATTTTTTATTCTTATATTATGTAAATATATTAATTATTGTATTTATTATAATTAAATAGTAAATACACATACCTATCTTAAATTTTCCATTTCCTCCACTGCATTATTAAATGCTGACTTACAAAATTCCAACTCAGACATTTGACTGTCTTCATCTTCATTATTTTCTATGTACTTAGTATATGACTCACTAATATCGTCCATTGTAAAATATAAACCACAAGTTTTACTATTTTCATCGGATTAAACTGACAATAGTACAGTACTAATAAGGTAAAATGTTTAAAATATAATTTACTCTATCTTTTACTTCAGATAAAAATTTATCAAGCATATCAATCTATTTTTAAATATTAACTTACATTCAACTTTTAAGATTTTCCCATTAGTATTTATGCTTGTAAATAAAATACCTTTTATTTTACAATATATTTTAAATATTTGAAATCACTTCAATCTCAGTTCCTTTATTTATTTTTGTTGTTTTACTTTAATATGCCTACTATTAGTACTACTTATAGTAAAGTAGAATACTCTGATATGTTTGAAGTTTATTATGAAAGTGGACGAAGTACATTAAAAGCTTCTAGTCTGTACCTTCAAAAATTTCCAGAAAGGAAACAGCCATCAAGGATTACTTTTTCTAATGTAGAAAAAAAATTACGCAATACAGGTAAAATTTAATATAATTTAAATAAATATTTATATTAAAATAAAATACATAGATATAGGTACCTACTAATAAAATGAAATTATACAAATGTTAATTTCAATAAATAAATTACAGTTTATATTAAATAGTATTACAAATGTACCTAATAAACATTAAACATGTAAAAGATAATAATTTATACAAATTTTAAATTAATATAAATATACATATAATTTATTAAAACATAGTACCTATCTTTAGGTAATTTTCCAAATGGTTACAAATCAAAACAGATCCACATAATTAATGAAGAATATACAGTGAATGTCTTAGCCGCTTTTAGTAGTAATCCTCATGCATCAGTTAAGTTGGTAGCTCAAGAAATGGATATCAGTCAAACCTCTGTACACCGTATTTTGAAAAAAAAAATGTTTCTCGTCCATATAAATTGCACTATGTACAGGGATTGAGACCATCTGATCCAGATAGAAGGCTACAATTTATTTCAAAAATGGTTTGCCTTCATGATCATAGTTATAATATTTTGAGAAAAATATTATGGACGGATGAAAGCTGTTTCAATAACAATAGAATTGTCAATCGCCATAATTCGCATTACTGGAATGGATCAAATCCATTCTGGACGTGTGAGTTAAATGCACAAGTTCGGTGGTCTACTAATGTGTGGTATGGTATAAGAAGCGGTTATTTGATAGGACCTTATTTCTATGAAGGCACACTTACCGGAGAACGTTATTTGGACTTTTTAACAAATGTACTACCAATATTATTGGAAAATATTCCATTGAATATCCAAGATGAAATGTAGATTCAACAATATGGTGCTCCACCACATAACTCTAATATAGTGAGAGATTATTTAAATGATAATTTTCAATAGAGATGGATAGGTACTAGAGGTCCACTAAATTGGCCGCCACGATCTCCAGATCTAACACCGTTAGATTTCTTTTTGTGGGGTTACTTGAAGGATAGAGTATACTCCCAACAATCAACGTCATTCAATAATTTGAAACAACACATAATAGATGCATGCAACTCAATCACATTCAAAATGTTGAAATCCGTGACAACTGGAATTTTTGAATGGTATGAGAAATGTGTAATAAATCATGGCGCACACTTTGAAAATTATTTATAATTATTTTATTACATAATACATAGTATATAATTTGATTTTTATTTGATGTTTAAAAAAAATACTTAAAATATTGAACTTACAAACTTGTATTTTCTTGTGTATATGTATTTGTATTTTAATACAATATGTTTAGTTTAGTGTAACACAAGTACGACTAACGATAAATAATAAGCGTTGGGTTTGTTTATATGATAAAATGATATGAATATTATCAAACTGTATATTTGATAGCAAAATCAAATTAATTGCTTGAAAATTTAAGCATGCAAAAAATGTCGAATTTTTACAAACTTTAAAAATTGTTTAAAAATAATTGACTCAGCTTTAGTGAAAGTTTTTGACATCAAAATTTTTTTAAAAATCAAATATACAAATTGTTTATCTTGATTTTTTTTTTGTTTTAAATAAAATTTTGCATTTTTTATATCAAATTTCTAAGCATTCAAATTTAATTAAAAAATATTTAAGTTATAGCGTTAGAGCGCCAGGCTGTAATAATAATTTTTTTAAAAAATATCTCTTGTCGTTATTATTCTTAAAAGACATGACTGATTTATTTCTCAATAACATAATTGAGATCAGAAAGGAACCAAAAAAGTAGGTATTTCCTCGTGAGCAAGACTGGAATTTTACAATAAACATTTTCGTTTTTAATTAACAGAGTAAATTATACAAATATGATAAGAAAAATATTGAATTGGACCTGGGTGCAAATCGCGTTCTTAATTTAGACTGAGTTGGCATATATTATAATATGTATAATGTATATATAATATATACCTATGTACGCATACGTATACACACACATATAAATAGAATATACACATTTTATATGCTACACACTATATATATCACATATATATATGTATAGAAGGGGCTAAGAATACCTCCACGGTTTCCTATCGTAGGATAGGAGTGATTTTAGATGAAGAAACGAAAGGAAAAGTGGTAGAGGTGATTAGAAAAAGTGATAGGATTCTTTTAGTGAGAGTAATATTAATATTAGAGGATAAAGTATTAAATATAGTAAGTGCGTATGCTCCACAAGTGGGATATGAAGAAAATCAGAAAGAGGAGTTCTGGCAAGAAATGGATGAAGTAATGCAAGGAGTACACGGAAATGAAAATATTGTAATTGGTGGGGATATGAATGGACATGTAGGCTGTGATAGAATAGATTATGATAGAGTGCATGGAGGGTATGGATAAGAAGAAAGAAATGAGGCTGGAGAAAAAATACTGGATTTTGTATCAGCGTATGAATTAGCAATTGTGAACACTTCTTTTAGGAAGAGAGAAGAGCATTATATAACTTATAAGAGTGGAGGGAACAAATCACAAATTGATTATTTTATGTGAAAGAGAGGGATTTTGAAACAGTGTAAGGACTGTAAGGTGATCCCGGGGGAAAGTTTGACAGCACAACTTAGGTTAATGGTTATGAATATTTGGTGTAGGAAAGAGAGGGTGTACAAAAAGAAAAATATAGTTAAGGAACCGAGGATTAGGTGATGGAATCTAACGGGTGAAAATAAAAATGTATTTATAAGAAAGCTAATTGGGACAGGGATGTGGAACATGGAAGGGAATATAAACGAAATGTGGGAGAAGGTAGCAGAGGGTGTAAAGAAAGTTGCTAAGGAAGTTGTGGGCGTGAGTAGAAGTAGGTAATATGCCACAGAATAAGCAATCATGGTGGTGGGAAGTACAGGAAGTACAGGAGATAATATCAAAGTAAAAATACAGTTTAGGAAACGGCAGAAAAACAGAGAGAAGGAGGATTGGGTAGAGTATAAGAGTTTATCTACAGCAGCAAAATGTGCAGTGAGTAAAGCAAAATTAGAGAAATATGATGAGCTGTATGAGAGGTTAGGAACTAAAGAAGGGGAAAAAGAAGTGTACAGGCTGGCTAAGGAAAGAGAAAAACAATCCAGGGACTTTAGAAATGTTTGGTGTATAAAAGATGAGGGTAGGAGGGTGTTAACAAAGGAAAAGGAAGTGATAAAGAGATGGAAATACTATTTTTAGGGATTATTAAATGAGGAATTTCAGAGAGAGGCAATTGAAAAAAATTGAAAAAGAAGAAAGCAGTGGGACCGGATGGAGTACCAGTAGAAGTATGGAAAGTATTAGGAAGTTTAGGTATACAATGGCTGACAAAGTTCTTTAATAAGATACTAGTAGAAGGAAAATTTCCAGAAGCGTGGAAGAAGAGTTGTGTAGTACCAATAGTTAAGGGCAAAGGAGATGTACAGGATTGTGGAAATTATAGAGGGATAAAACTTATGAGCCACTGTATGAAGATTTGGGTAAAGATAATAGATAAAAGGGTAAGAGGTGAGACAATTGTTACTAGAAATCAGTTTGGGTTTATGCCATTGTTTAGGTCGACAATGGAGCCAATATTTTGTGTAAGACAGATTGTAAAGAAGTACATAGAAAGGAAAAATAAATTGTGCATGGTATTTATTGATCTAGAGAAGGCTTATGATAGGGTTCCTAGGGAGATCTTAAAGTGGGCATTAATGAAGAAAGGATTACCAAAGGTGTATGTGAACATAATTGAAGATATGTATGAATGTATGAACACAGAGGGAATAGGGAAAGGCTAAAAATAAAGTTAAGTTGGGATGTGGTTGGAGAAGTGAAGAGGTTCAAGTATTTAGGGTCCGTTGTACAGAAAGATGGGGGTTTCGAAGAGGATATGAAACACAGGATTAATAATAATAATAGGAAATTTTATAAGGCAGTGGTGAGACCTGCAATGATGTATGGAACAGAATTTTGGGCAGTAGATAGAAAGATAGAACAGAGAATGAGTGTCGCTGAGATGAGAATGTTAAGATGGATGAGTGGAGTTACTAGAGAGGATAAAATAAGAAATGAGTATATCAGAGGTTGTATAGGGATAGTAGACAAAATGAGAGAGAATAGGTTAAGATGGCTCGGGCATGTATTAAGGAGGGAAGAGACAGAGGCAGTCAGATTAGTAAAGGAAATGCATGTTGTTGATAAGAAGGGGAGAGGAAGACCAAAAAAGAGATGTGATGGCGAGTGATATGAGGAAGTTGGGAGTAAGTGAAGAAGATGTGGGAGATAGAGTTAAGTGGAAGTGTAGGACCAGGGTGGCCGACCTCAAATAGTTGGAAGAGACGGCGAAGGAGAAGAAGAAGATATTTCCGTGAATTCCTTTTGCGCTCATATGTGTATATCCCTTAGTTAAGTATTTAATTGTCACACTTTCAACAATATTACGACTGGTGTTTAACACATAAATTAAAGCAGTGAATAGAATTCAAATCTTATTTTATATCAGTTGTTACTTTTAAACGAAAAAAAAAAATTTGTTTGCGAATTGTTCAAAAACTATACTTTTAATACGAATCGCAATGTAAAATATATCGTTTTTGATAAAATAGTAGATACTGTACCAAATCAGCTAATGCTTGATTGCTGCTTAAGTCCATCAAATTTTCATAACTCATATTCCTGATACATAATACATACTTTTTTTAATTAATATAATATTACAAATAGAACAGAATAATTTAAAAAAAATCAAAAATCTATGTTATTAATTGGAAGCACCAATTATCTATTTAAATCAATTTAGTAAACCAATAAGTGTTATGAAAAGTAATTTTAATTTATCATGAATTTTACATTACACATACTTCATTTTATCCATCTAGTAGTAAGTAAATAGTATTCACCTAGTAATTATAGATTAGTAGTTTAAAAATGAATAAATTATATTTATTATTAATAATAAATTATTGTAAAATTAATGGTAAATATAGCAACACTAAACTTAAGTAATAATCTATTAATATTATTAAAAAATGTTATGTATTCATGTGATGTTTTGAAAATTCCTAAAAATTTAAAAAGCCTAAACAGATAAATGGTCTACAGGTAATATTTCAATTTTTATTTAAGGTCCACTGCTGCGGTAGTGGTGGCGGTATAACTGTATCGCATGTATTTCAATGGTGGTCTGCACACTGCCACAGTAAATATTGCATGGCGATATTTTCGAATACTGCAGCATGCACAATTTTTACTGCCACCGCGCCGCGGCATTTCATTATTTCCATTATTATTTCTTGCACACATTTGCAATTCCCTTCAATTTTTATACAAAATTTATTATTTACATAATAATAAGTATATTATTATTTATTTTAATAATATGCATAATATTAGCATATTTATTATAATATAATATATTTATAAATAGTTATAAATGTATATAATAATATATACGAGTATGTATATTTATTTAGGTGCCTAAATAATATTAAATATTAATAATAATATTGTTTGGGTTTTTATGTACCTATATACTTAGTATACTTAGAAAAATTAATAATGGGTGTTAAAATATACAATTTAATGTAGAAGTAGTTAGATAGGTTATTCCTATATTAAATATAGGTATTCTGGGAAGTTATTGGAAAGTACATAATTTTAAGTGTTACATATAGGTACTGTATATGTAGGTATCTAATAACATATTATATCGCAGCATGCACAATTTTTACCGCCACCGAGCTACGATATTTTAACTGTACTAATAAAATGTATTATTTATATAATATTACAATAATATACCTATATACATATATATATTTGTATTAGAATGAATATCTATTTGTACATCATATACTTAGGTTTTATAGGTATATTACCTTATATATTAATAATAATATAATATTATTTATTTAATTTATATATTAAAATTTAATATTTGTATTTGTTTATTTATTATATATTCAGTATTTATAATAATGTGTTTATAATAAAATAGTATCAACAATCTAGATATTTTCTACAATACGCTGTAAAGTAAATTAAATAAATACATTATTATTATAAAAATTACCTATATACCTATTATTATTATTATTATTATAACAACCATAGCGATTATCGCCACCGCCACCGCTGCAGTGTTGCGCAGTGTCACAATATTCATTATCGCCAATGTGTGCGCGTACATCTTTATTATTATTTTACTGTAATATACTTAGTACTCTACCACTATGATTAGGTTATGTAATTTATCTTTACAATAATAATTATTAATTTGATGTATATAATCCCAAATTTTCAATGTTTAAAATTTAGCATATGTTCATAATCTATTTAAAAATATTCATTAGATATTAGCCGTAACAAATTTACATATTAAAAAAAAAAAAAAAAATATTGCCGAGAATAAAAATACATCAATAAAGTATTCCGAATACATATTTGAATATTTATTTTGAAAAGTATTTAAAATAGTATTATACAAAAAAAAGTATTTAAATACTTTTATTTGAATACTTAACATGTCTGTCAATGTTTTTAAATAAAAATAAAAAATAAAAATAAAAATGAACTTCTATACAAAACATTTAAATTTAATAGTATTTAGTAGAATCTACAAAATGGTGGTAAAATTATTGAAAATCAGTAATTTTGGGCTGCTTCCTTCACTTTTCTATTCAAGATATTATTGATGTTTTTGATAATTTGTTTAAGTTTTGGTTGGCTAAATATAGATATGATATTTTATATCAAATAAAATTTAAAATATTACAAAAAATTATCTGTTATCAAATACCTGTGTTAATGAACATTTTATTGGTATTGTTGCTATGTTGTGCTTTTGTTTTAATGATGTAGTTTTATTGATTCTATTGGAATTTTGACTGTTGACGATTTCATAGATAACCCAAACTTGCATAACTACTGCGCTGAATGAATAAAATATTGATTTGATAATTTTTAAACGTAATTCTTTGCTGTATTGCACATCTTTAATATCAAACCATAGCCAGGTTTGAAACAATAACAATATCAATACTTGTACAGCAAAAAATAACCAAGTATACAAGTATTTGGTCACTATAAAAACAAAAATAAAATAAATCCAGTTAGTAAGGAGTGTAAACACTTTACTCATTTATATAGGTTACTGATAGTGGATATATAGAATTTGAAAGCAATGATAAATTTTTTATTTCGATAAAACAATTATGAGCAAAGTTTCGTTGTAAAAGTAAAATAAATATTACTATTAGCATTTATATAGCTAATGAAAAAAGCCATAAATATGCATAGTGCATAAAAAATTAAAAAAACATTGTTGTAAAAATAATGTAAACATTTATTAATAACACATTACTTTATTTCAAAAATCACTTACATTGAATCATTTTATTCGACGTTTCTTTTTCATTAATATCTATTAGTTGAACTGTATGTTTCATAACTACAGAAACGTAATTTAACAACAGAATTACCACACCAATATGGTTTAAACTGAAACATACACAATATTTAATGAATACAATATTTTATATCATTAAACTATGCATCTAAATTACTTGGTAATGTATAGAACTAAAACAAATACCAAGTTCAAGACAGAATATTTTACTCTTTTATATAGTTCCTTTTTTTTAAAATTTCGGAAGTATAATTCAGCCATATTATACGCCCAGTAAGAAAATTGAAGTATGTAAAATAATTTTGTTGAATATGACAGAGTGTTGTTTGGATATCTAGTAAATAATGATGAACAATCCGTCAACCATTTTTCTCTACAAATATAATAAAATAATTATATGAAATTTAAAAAATAAAATCAAAATCAATTTTATTTTAAATAACAAAATTACTGTTTAAAAATGGTTACTTGTAAATAATGATGAATGCCCAAATCATATAAATCACATTAAATATAATTGACTGTTCAGATTCAATAAATTTTAAATTCTTCGATTTTGACATACAAAATTTAAGTCGAATTTTCTGTAAATAAAAAAAAAAGTGATAAAAATTTAATAAATGTGTAACATAAAATAATACTTGTAAAAAATGTTTTTTTCAACAATGTTTAATACAAAATTTACATGTGCATACATTATTTTCAATTAATTAATCTAAAAATTGCACAGATTATTACAGTTTATCATATAAATACTATTAAGTAAGTCTAGGAACTTTTATCTTTTTAAGAAAAAATCAAAAACATAACTAAGCAACATATAAATGTGTTTTATTAAACAAATTTTTTTTAAAATTTTTTTCGGTATATTTTACACATTTGATACCTACATTTTTACTCATAAGTGCATATTTAACTATTTTTTTAGATTTAAATGCATAATTTATAAATATTTTTCCAATCCTGTTATTTTTCTATAAAATTGTTTGGAATTATAGAATTATAAATTATGTGTAGCTGTGGAAATAAGAAACCAGTATAAATATGTAGATAAACTGATATCAAATGTAAAAAAAACTTTCTTTAAGGCACCATCATATATTAAATTATAAAAATCTGAAGCTCTAGATATACCAGTACCCTCTAGCCAATTTTAACTAGGTGGGAGCTTGTGAAAAAATATTAGAAAACTCGATGATAACGATTAAAATGTATTAAGAAATGTAAAAATATATTAAAGGCAAATAATTTGGAAACCAATTTAACATTTATTATGTTAAATTATGGATTTTTGTCGACTAATACGACCTGCCTCGAATGTGTATCATTGTCTAGGTTCGTTAAATTACTTAAAATAACAAAAAATTGCCTGAACACTGTTCTAGAAGTGATTTACCATTTCTAAGTTTGCATCCATCACCTATATCAATATACAATAATATCCAATTATATAAGATATATAATGAGAAAATCATATAATATAGATTAATACTGGAAAAAAACAGAAGAACACAAATATGCATAAAAATAACTATTGTTAAATGTTTTATTTCATTTGTTCAAATTAAAGTAAAAATATTTTTTCGTGCAGATTTTTTAAGCATATTTAATGATTTTTTAGTACATAAATGCATAAATATTTTAAAGTTTTTTTTATGGCATGAATTTTCTAGCCCCAATAATAAATACTCACAAAGGATTTGAACTTTAATTTTAATCTAAATGCCATATTTTTCATTTTGTGTAGTATAATTTTGTAATTTAACTTATTAATTGGATAAAAATATTGAAAATAAAATATGGAAGATATGGGGACCCAAATGTTCGTGACACAAAGACAAATCAATAGAGAAGGAAGTTCAACAAAGAACTTCAGGAAGAACTGGGCCGAGCACCCGTCACTAGTTACATAGAAGGACAAAGAATATATTGGTTGGGCCATATTATGAGAAAAAACGAAGAAGAAACCATCAGAGCAGTCATGGAATGAAAACCGGAAGGGAAAATATCTCGAGACAGACCGACTAAGAGGTGGATAGACGTAGTAGACGAGGATCTGGGAGTGAAAGAATGGAAGGAAATTATCCAAGACCGAGAGAGATGGAGGGATATAGTGATGGTGGCGAAGACTCTGATAGAGTTGTAAATGCTAGTGAACAAGAGAATTGGATAAAAATAGTATGATATATAAGGTATGACATCATTTTGATAGTATATGTTAATTTTATCATTTTTTAGGAAACTTTTGGATTCTCAAAAGTTTAAACGAAATGAAATCGAAAAATTAATTGAGAATAATTATATCTAATTTTAAATTTGAAAAATATATAGAATAAGAGATAAATCTATAGAATATATAAATAAGTCTTTTAAATTACTTTATTATTATAATTTATAAATACTGAATACTAGGTAAATATAAAATATTTTTAATCTTGTATTAAAAATACAAGATTTTTAATAAACATTAAATGATTTAGGTAGAAGTACCTATAGTCAGGAGTATGATAAATAAGTTCTGGTACTGTCACTTTTTGTGCATTCCTTTTCTACTCTGACAGTCGCGGGTTTTCAAAATAATTCACCTGCTAACTTAGACGGTCGCATACTGGATAACTGATGAGCCAGAGCTCATTTTCCATGCCAACGACTATAGATATTTAATAGTCTTACAGAAAGAAATTATTGGTGTTTTTATTTCTTTAGTAGTATATTACCTATACTCACTGAACATTAAGAGTGAAACCCGTCGTGTAGGCGCCGACCGTTTTCCAAACCACAACTTCATTACAGTACAATAGCGCTATGTTAGCATACAGAGTGCCAATATTTTTTAACTATTGTCATAGACGTAAATGGTATACTGCGTTGTTTTAGGTAATATTATATAATTCCAACCTGCACGCAGCAGATGAGTTTTTAAAACCTGAAAACGGGTTTCACTCTTAATATTGTATATCTGCAGTATGAATATCATGAGATACCTACATATTTATGTAGGTAGTAAGTGAAGAAGATGTGGGAGATAGAGTTAAATGGAAGTGTAGGATCAGGGTGGGTGACCCCAAATAGTTGGGAGAGAAGGCGAAGGATAAGAAGAAGACCTACATATTTATGTATTTTTTTGTAACCTAATTGATGCCTGGTACCTATTCTTAAAAATTTTAAAATTTGTATCTATATGTTAAGTATTTAACAAAAGTACCTCAAATATTTTACTTAATGATAAATATATAAATATATAATACCTCTCCTATATTACTTACATCCAAAACATCATGAATGAAACTGTGTAATATGTGATAAATGATTGAATAAAAGAACACAGTATATAAATCTTTAAACCCAATACCGTATGTTCGCAAGATTTCATGATTTTCTATGTTCACTTTATCATATTGAAGGGACACAAACAACGAATACTCCAATAAATTCCACTACAATAAAAAAATAAAAAAACGTTCGAATAATAAATAGTAAATATAAATCCATTACAATACTATCTGAGTACTATAAAGACCGGTCACACTTACATGTATCAGGAAACATATGACGACGAAACAACATCCAACTTCGGCATCATATAGTTTGATGGACTCGTCGCAGGGCATGGACAATTTTTTTTTAGTTGCTCTTCTATCTTTCATCGCTGCTATTTTCAAAAGAATAAATATTTTAACGTAAACAAACGTGTATCTAATAAATAGGTATCGGAAATTAAGCTTTGAACAAGACTTCAAGAATAACTATAGCGCTAATAACTAAATTAATTAGTATGGCAAAGCAATTACGCTGAGTGTTTAGATTTTCAATTGTGATAACTATAAGATCAAGGTGATGTTGACGTATAATATATATACTGCGCATTACACTCTTATTTTACATAAAACGTTGAATCAAACATATGTGCGAGATGGACGGAAAATGTTATACTCCTTGACAAATTTATACGGTATATTTTGGTAACTGTGGTTATCTGTTATAATATCATTAGGCGTGTTTTCGCGCAGTAAACCGTTTACTGATTACGTTTACGGTTATAGATTATGGTTAGTGTAACCACAGTGTAACGAGAGCAGATGTTTACTGTATCGCCAAAACGTAGTTTTAATAAACGCGTTTATATGATATGACAAATCTATGCTGATAAGTGGTATCTATGTGATAATAATATAAAATTTGTGTTTTATCACAAAACTATATAGTAACCGTATTATAGTAAACTTAATTGCAGAGTGGAAAATCATGGTTACGGAAATTACTAAACTTGTTTAGTGATCTGTAACCTGGTTACTGTGACCAAAATCGTGAAAACGATATCTAATAAACTGTTTACTCGCGGTTACTCGTGGTTACTTCGCCAAAACACGCCTATTATTAATTTATAATCAGTAGGTAGGTCTGTGATTTTTTACTACATATTTTGACCATTTTCAGTACATATTTTTGATTTTGTATTACATATAAATCCTATTCCTAAATTCACAATATTATTGTCAATAAGTATTATAAAATTGTATAAAATGTGTTACAAACTATAAATTCTTTGTTAAACCCGTGTAATAATTCCCCCTAAAAATACACTGGTGTAAATGTAGGACATTTTTTTTTTATAAACCGGTGTAAAAAAAATGTTGATACCCGTTTAAATTTTTTGCACCATAATAACCCGATATGGTATAAAAAAAATTATCGATGCATTCCCTTGAACTCTTTCATATATCACACAAAAATTAATTATTTCCTCTAAATAAAACATTATCTATCAAATTATATATTATCAGTTTCCATTTACCATAGTTGTAGATAGTATGGTTGCGCATCGATCATATTACCATTTAATATATTACGGCCCAAAAAGTGCAATGAATAAATTAAAGTATTAGCTTTTTAAATTCCATGTTTATTGTATTATTGTACGCATTATTTATGAACTTTATTGATTTAGTCTGCTGAATAGGGTAAGCTTTACTTAGATATTGGTATTATGAATTTGCGTTTTTCAACTAATGCGCATTTAAAATATTAAAACTATTATTTTTTTAAATAGTTAAATTAATTTAATTACGCATATGAAATGTGGATTTAGTAATCGATCTTTCTTTTTTCTCTATTTGGTCAATCTGTTTATGTTTTATCATCAACTGTTGTTGTCAACTTTTCCCTCCTTGCTCTTTTTAGTAAGAATCAATTTTCAAAATCATATTTTTCTAAAGAAATCTCGTTTATGTTTGGTTTTCTCTGGAATAAAAGGTTTTCTCTATAAAAATGAAAAAAAAAAATTCGTTTTATATTAGTAAACGTAGACAATTTGATATTATTTAGCCTGTATCTGTCTTGGAACATGTCTATTTTATTGGACGGATTTTTTTTTTCTAGTCATAGTTCTTTTATGCTGATTACGAATCTGCAAAAATTCTAGATTTTCAGTTATAGTGATTTGAAGTTTTTTTGTATTATCTATAACGACATATTTTATGCTGCATTTTCGTTTCAAAGAATCGTTTTCATGTAGGTATCTACCTACTATTATTTTTATTTCTTCTGAACATATAAACCGGGCAGGGTCATTCATTCATTCACGCTCAGACAATTTAATTTGAAAATATCCTCTGAATTTTTGTGAAATATCACGTCGGATAGGTAACAAGTAAAATTAAATACGGTTTATGTGTTCATTATTAGCTTAAAATGTAGGTATATTAAGGAAACATAGCTGGAAGAATGATCTCTCCGCTTGCTGCAGGCGACTATTTTTATTATATATTATTTGCTCACTCTCGGAAATGTCGCAAATTAAATCGAACATATTCCCCGTTAGTTATAAAAAAACACGTCAGGTAAGTAACAGGATAATGTGAATGCATTTTGAGTGTAATCATTACGTACATAATCAAAGTGTATTTTTGATATATTTCGTTTTACGGAAACGGGAACTATGGAAAAAAACAATATAAAACGCAGCGTAAAATGTGTCGTTTTATATAATACAAAACAATTTCAAATCGTTATAATTCAAAAACTAGAGCTTTTGCAGAATTTTCGTAATCAGCATAACAGAACTACGACTAAAAAAAAAAAATAGTATCTTGCGGTGTGCGAGTAGTCAATGATTATTATTATGTGCGTGCGCGCGCGCGTGTGTGGATGTGAGTTTACCCACTGGGGCCGGGGCTATACACGGCGTTTTTCCATCACGAATATCTGCCGCGGATATCTGTCGGCGAATTTCGTTTTTGAAATGACATGGATTTAGATTAGAGCGGTTATACACGGCGATAACAATCCGTCGCGATTTGGACGCTGCGGAAAAACGCGGCCGGACTGCGAATTATCGTTCGGACGTCAAAGTAATAAAATCGTATTTTCTCTATATAATTGTATGAAATGCGGCTATACGGGCAACGAATATCCGACGCGTTTTTATATTGTACCTATAATACAATAATTTTGTATAGGTATTGGCTTATTAATATGCAGATAAGTATCTACCTACTATTACAAATATTTATTATTAAATGATTTTTAATTCGATATAAATTCCATTATTTTATGCTATTATTATATACCTACCTATGTAGTGTAGTGTATGTAATAAAATTATTAATACTTGATTATTGTATTTTATATAGTATAGGTACTTACTATTTATTATATTATAATATGACGGGTTTAATTAGGTAGGTAAGTACCCATCTAAATCGTACCTACATTTCATCAACGCGTACCTATTCTGGGATTATAAATTGTATTTAAGTTTTCATATGTTGTAAATAATTTTGTAAACGTTGTTTATAGGTTTTTTACCCCGGGGTTTTCCAATTTAAAATAAATACATTCAAAAAAGTATGTATAGAGAAAACAGAAAATATGTGCTATAGTACCTACTGTCGCAGAACACATAGGTACCCATGACAAATATTAATGAATCATAATGAAATAATAGAATAATGACAGTTTCTGTACGTATGTATTGTGTAACTATACATTTTATACAATAATTATGGCATATTATTTTGACATAGAATATTTTAAAACATTTGTAAAAATAAAACGACAGAATGAGTGAAAACTGTGTATGGCGATTTGTGACGAATATTCGCGGCGGATATTCGCGAAGGAAAAACGCCGTGTATAGCCCCAGCCTAACCAACGCGCCGATCACATCTAAGTACACAATAATATTTTTTCCGTTTTTTTTACTGGCCGCCGCCGTAGTATAATAATAGTATATTAATGCATTATAATAACCTGTTTTCGATATTATATAATGTTAATCCAATAATAATATTAATATTCTGTATATAGGTACCTACCAGTGGTGTACACAGGAAGGGATATGGGGATAGATCCCCCCTTGATCTTTTGTTTTAGAATTTTTTGCTTTTATAGTGTTTTTGTAATGAATATATTTTTTATCAATTATATTTTATTTTGATGATAATAACATGTTCTATTTTATATTATTGTATAAGTGTTAGTTGGTAAACGTAAACTGTTATGGTTCGAGCTTGGAAGTAAACCTTGTAAAAAATATATTCATCCCCCCCACCCATAGAAAATTCCTGTGTATGCCAGAGGTACCTACCCAGCTGTTTATTGTTATTATTTACATTAGTGTATTTTTACGTTTTTCTCAAATACAATATATATCATGCAATTTGTATTGAATTTTGGTAATAAGTATAATAGGATAATGATAAAAAAATAAAGTTCATAAAAGTATAGACATTTTATATATTGTAAAAAATAACGTAAACCAAGATTTACCCATAGTGTTGGGTATACATTGTGGATCAGTTATTTTGGGTAGCAAATGATCCAAGTAGAACGCTGACAATAATATTTCCATTTTGTCTTTCGATAAAACAATTCTGAGCGAATTTTGGTATAAAATAAATATATCTCAAAATAATAATAATAATTAATAATTAAATATATATATATTTTTCCTCCTTCGTCTTCTCTTCCAACTATCTCTCACTCATTTTTCTCGCGAAAATCCAAGATGGAAAAACTCATCTATAATATTTTTAGAACGCCTCATACTTTTTTGACAAGTTTTTCCTCGGTTATCGACCTGGCGCTACCTCAAACAGTCACCTTCTCAGAACTATCCCGAAAATAGGGGAGGGGGTTGCTTATTGTTAAATTTGAAGAGAAGTATTACATTTATTTTTCACATTTTCAATCTTTGGCCATAAATATTTCTTCGGACGGCCTTGCGCCTTCTAAGATAGATACAACAGGCATGAGGTAACCGTGGAAGTATTCTAATCCCACACCCACCACAGGGAATATCTATAAAATGTATATTAATTAATAATATATAGATTGATTTTATATGATGATTCATTTATACAAATATAACATTTTAAATTCTTTATACACGTTTACGGACAAATCAACAAAGAGACAAACAAAGTCACAACACCTATTATAAAACTATTTAAAAGGCTACACTTTGGATACAACTTTATAGACTTTTAACTCTAATTATTTAGCACAATATGTAATCAAAATATTGTATATAAAACATTGTTTTCTATAAATTTGAACATGGGTGTTTAAAATTTTAAACTTTAAAATCGTTTTAAAGTAGGGAGAAAAACGGG
This sequence comes from Pemphigus obesinymphae, assembly GCA_025469235.1. Classification (NCBI taxonomy): domain Eukaryota; kingdom Metazoa; phylum Arthropoda; class Insecta; order Hemiptera; family Aphididae; genus Pemphigus; species Pemphigus obesinymphae. The sequence continues at coordinate 69,091 of JAIPRL010001610.1, forward strand.
TTTATTTTTTCGGGTTTCAGGTCCCGGGTCCGAAAATGGTTTCGAGTTTTTCCGGGTTTCAGGTACCAGGTCTGAAAATGGTTCCTACTAAAATGGTATCTACATATGTGAATTCGATCGGACTTATCGTCTCTAGTTTTCATATAGCCGTTACAGCCAAGGGGAAATGTTCGAAAGTTCGATTAAACATCGTTAAATATTATGATAAAATGTTATACTTTAATAAAAGTTTGTCCGAATTTATCAATATACATTTAAATAAAATTGTGAACAATTTTAATATATTACTATGAGATATAAATATATATTAAGATACTATAACTATACTCTATGAATCAGTTGGTTAGACTTAACGTTCTGGAGTTTTTATAAAACTATTGCCATAAGATAGAAATCTACGAATGTCCGAAAAAATAAAATACGGACTCGTTTTATATAAGGGTACCTATTATATAACGCATAATTTCATTAAATATTCAGATCTATAATAGGTAGGTACTCTGTACAATACCTACATAGTTCAAAGTTCAAACAAATGTAAAAAAAAAAAAAAAAAAAAAATATAAATATACATACCTATACATAATAAATAACTGAATAATAAAAGTTGCAGCGATAAGAAAATTTATTTCGATTTCGTCCATATATTGGATAAATTTTCGTTATCTCCGTAGACACCGAGATCGAGAAAAAAAATCACAAAAAATCGGATCGGCGGAATGGGATTCGAATCGGCGTACGTACCTATCGAAAGTTCGTTTAATTATCAACCTGCCTATGACGCCCTAAGTCACTTAAGCAACCTATTTGAGATGATAAAACGGTCGAAATGTATAGTATTTAAACTATTCAGATAATGGACGTAACCGTATCTCGAAAGATATTCGGAACAAAAAAAAGATACATACTTATATTTGGAACGAACGACTCAATTGTACAGAAACGATTCGTATACAAAGAAATATTCAGTTGGACGTTAAAACGTTCAGGAAACGTGAATCTGACCTTTGCGGTGTCAAAAAGCGTCGGAAAAGTTGTTAAAACCGATTTCGGGAGTTCGGGGCGATAAGACAACGCGAATGTCAAGCGATAACAAACAGACGACGACACGGTTTTCTTCTAAGCGATCTATAGAGCGAACATAGATTGTTTACGGTGTGTATCTATCTAAACTTCACGACTTCAGACTAGTCGAAATTCGGACAAGCTAAAAAAGGAAAAATCGTAAACTCAATGCACGACAGCGATAAAAACAGAAAAGCAAATAGGTACCCACGCGGATGCCAGGTCGGAAAACGGGACGAGGAATTGAATAAAATTGTGATGTTTTCTCTTCCACAAAAAACCGTATAGGTATTTGGAGTTATCATACCTATTATATATAAGATTATTTTTACCAAAATCTTTGGTCAATTACACAGATTAACTTAGTAGACAATCCGATAGCCTTTCTGAAAACAGAAAATGTATTATGAAGTTTCTTTGAGATAGACATTAACGCCTTATAAAATTTTAATTCATATAACTAGAATTTTAAATTTAAATTCAAATTTAAGAGGGGTTAGAATTCTAAATTTATAAAACTTAGAAAAAATAATTTAAGTAAACGTTATAAAAAAACGATGTTTACATAAATGTAATAAGAAAACTATGTATTAACTAGTCTGGTTTTTGATTTTGAAATTTTGTAATTTTGAAATTGACAAAAACTAGGTATATTTATAGTGAAAACCGGATCGGTATTCAACGCCATTAGAAAAACTTTTAATAAGATTTTTCATTTTTGAGTTTCCTATCCCAAATTTTACAGTGCTACGATATCTTACGATATGTATAATTCTCGTCGGAGTGTTATAATAAAATATCTTACGATAGCACCGAATGCTTTACAAATATTTATGTTATAAATACCATCTTTAACTTAAAGACTAAAAGACTACTTGAAAAATCGCATGAATGATGGATACAGTTTAATAAATTAAAATAACGATTATTGTCTATATATATTGTATATCGATCAATGAAATTTTAACTATTTATTTTTTGTTATTGTGTTGAATTGTAGAAAAATATAGAAAAATTATAATGCAGTTAATTCGTTATTCATTTAAAAAGTACCCATGATGTATCGTTCAGAATCTAAAACGATAACGATATTAAATTTAAATTATTAAATAATACGTACTTTAACAAATAATTTATATGTTTTAATACCTACTTAAAACGTATTATTTATTGTTTACTTCATCCGGTTGTATTATTGAGTTTTATTTTCAATAGATTAAATACCATTTACTTTAGATACATACTATACATATATCTACTATAGGTATAAGTATCTACCTAATTTTAACGAGCCAAATTTACATTTCCTACCAATTTGTTTTTGGTAATTAATATTTTAAATTAATTATTTTCATTTTACGTATCATGTTAATCAAATGTAACATTTTGAACATAATGTTGAATTTTAAAATAAGTTAAACTGACGATTGTTTACATTGTTTCAGAACATTTAAAATGGAACAATAGAAAAAGATTTGCATTTATGTAACCATATTTGTTGTACTTCATGAGTTTCGACCTATAGATCTCTTTTTTATTCAATATTTGATGCTATTTCCAGAAAAACACTCCATTCAAAAATTAAGTTTATTTAAATTAAAAATAAAGTCAATGATCATTTTAATAATTAGGTGTAATTGGAAGCCAATAAAATAAATTGGAAATTTAAAAATGTATTTATACCTAGGCTTGAAGTGGTTAATATTGAATATTGTATAAAATACCTAGGTATCCATTTATACAATGTAGTACCTATTAAATTAAGTACTATCGATAGTGCTGGTTCCATTCTTAAGTTAAAGAATTTTATTAATTGGTGGGAGGGAAAGGATATTTAAAAGACCAAAAATGCAATTTAATACCAATGCTCTACACGTTTTGATTTTTTTAAAACATTTTTATCTATATACATTATATTAAAGTCAAATTCAAAAAAAAAAAAATGAGAAATTCGTTTTTGAACAATAGGTATAATTTGGTAGGTCTGGTGCATTAGGTAACTCTAGTTTATAATATAATTTTTTTATGTAGGTACATTTGATATAGCTCCCCCGCCCCTTAAATAAATAATATTATAGGCTCCGATTACAATATAGATAGGCGAGTCAAATTAAAACACACATTCCACAACCGTGTACGTATATATTATGTAGGTACATTACGGCAACCCTTAAATGGTGATGTTATATTGACTCATATACTGACAAGGTGGGATATGACTATCTACCTACTATCCAAAAAAAAAAAAAAACAATATTTATTTTATACTGCTTTACCTGTTAGAATACTTGTAGTAGATACATTAAATTTGAAATCAATGATAAACCATCGGCAGAATCATTAAAAAATAACAGATAACTTTCTCGTATTTTTCGTAGGATATATTTGTATGTTTCTAATAAAGTCTACATTAAAAGTATTAAAAATTGCTTATATTATATTATCTAAATATGTACCTAATTAACAATAATAATTTTCGACATATGTAAAGAATAATAATATATTATTTTGATAAATTTCCATCTAAATTAAAGAAAAAAACATTTAGGTAGGTATTCAATTAATTTTTACTTTAAATATACAATACACGCATTCATTGATTTTAACTAAATACGTGTAGGTACTTATTACTATACCTATATTTTATACTTTTAACCGCTAAAATTTTTTTCATATTTTTAGATTTTCTTTATATGTCGACAACTATTATTGTTAACTAATTAATTTATAAATATTAATAATATAAATAACTTTTAATGTAAATATTATTAGAAACACATAAATATATACTACAAAAAATTATGAGAAAACTACTGTTAAATACCCGTGTAGCGGCCCAGTGTTCGAAACACGAAGTTGGTGTCCCCTTGTGGCGGACACGACGTTGTTACCTACTGATTACCTTTGATTGACGAAGTCAGTGGTTCACTTTCCGTAGGTTCGTCGTAGTTGATGTTGGAGTTTGTAAATAAATAATCACTTATAGATGTGGTTAATATAAGTGTTTATTATTGTCGAGAGTTAGTTGATTAACAAAAGTTAATTGTAAAAATTAGGAAATTTGAAGACAGAGTGTAAGCTCTGCCTGAAATTAGAATAGAACACACGTCGTTGGTCTGTCGCAAGGCGAGCCCGAACGTCCGTATACGTAAAATACAAAGTATAATCTTAATCTAACTAAAAACTAACAACACTCTCGTATTTAAGTACGAGTGTTTTCGTAGATCCAAGGCGGAGAGACGGGATAGGAATGGGAGGCTCCTATTGGTTCATCTGTATACGAGGGTAAGGTTGTTTTCGACTTATTGACGAAAACAATTTCTTTAGCATTGGAATGTTGTTTGTTAGTTAAAAGTATGCAGTAAAAATGTGTTTTCTGTAAATTAACGATAACAAGGCGAGGGTCATCTGCGTGAGAACCCGTCTCCGTATATTTAGGGTGAAAAGAACTCATATCGGGATCGTCTTGTTATTGTACAATGTTGTATGCTTTCACCAGGTGTTTTTAACACATAAAAATATTCAAATACTTAAAATAAGAATTTGAAGAAAAACACCCGACGAGAGTATTACGTATCGTTGTCCATGTAAGTAAAATAATAGAAGTAATATCAGGTACCTATCTGGGATTACTACACCCGTCTGTAAAAACATTTAAAATTTGACAGCATTTAAAAATTGATAGCATTTAGAACTTCACAACATTTCAAATTTTTCAGTATTTAAAATTTAACAGCATTAAGAATTTGTCAGCATTTTTTTTATAGTATAGACGCAAGACTGTTTTAAATTAGCAGTAAATGTATAGATATTTGAATTTTAGCGGTGCTACCTACTGATAACATAATCTGTTTACCACGAAAACCATAATAATTTTTGATAACTGATAACGACCGTTGCCCGTTGGATTACTTCGATTACATTAATTATTAAAGACGTTTATCGTGTGTGCACTATGTCTTATGTGGATCTTTCAATCTAAAAATTAAATAGATATATTAATATTTCATATAGTTTACGTAATACATGAGAATTGGTGTCTATGAATTAACGTGGTTTTTACTAAGTGGTTTTTGAAATCATAGAATCAAAATGTAGGTAAGTTTAAAGTATAACCTACTTACCCTTTAACATATTAAATACAGTTTTCAGTATAATATTTGATAGCAAAATAACAATAAATTTTCCATATTAAATTAAACAAGTAATTTATTATATTTAATACATACCTATATGTTTATTTACATAAATAAAATAAATCACAAAACTGAGCAGTTGTTAGCTCTATAGTTCCTACATCTGCGATAATATAATAATTTATTGTTATTCGACAAACAACTAATTAGTAAGTAGGTAGATAGGTACTGATTTCTGATAAAAGTGTCATTATTTTTGGTTTATTGAATTAAACTTATTTTCAAATAAAAGTATCATACCCATATTAACTGTAAATTTCATCTACTTATTTATCATACTTCACTATATTATATACTTACATATTATATGGAAGATTATGCGTTTGAAGTTAAAGTACCTAGATATTTCCATAAAATGCTTTTTGTATGGTATTATAGGTATTATAAAAAAATGTACCTATGCAATAATTATATCTTATATCTTGCCTAATGAAATGGAATTATAAATTTCATGAGCTTACAAAAAATTAAATTAAATTGTGGGGTCGTATATTAAACCTAAAATTTTGTCTGTTTACCATATTATAATAATATTATTGGTATATTAAATATTATTTTAGTATTAATTTAAAAATATTTTTCAGTTTGTTATTTGAAAATATCCACACAATTTACCATCGTGAGTAACAGCGAATACTTCAGTAATTTAAGCCATACGTACATTGTGTTGAAGAACAAAAATATCAACATTTCAATAAGGTGAACAATGAACAGATACTATATAACATTGTGTTATTATTATTACAGTTGAATGAAAGCATGACCATTTTGATATATTACTATGAATATACCTAATTAATATTATAAAAATTAACATTTTGTTTATCATCCAACTTTCTATTTTATATACTACCTACAGGAGAGTGCTCACGTTGGATATGAGTGTGTCATATCCCTTCCCATGGCTCTATTAGATTCTGAGCAAAGCAAGGAAGCTAGTGGTTTTACAATGTTGTTTTTTTTTTTTGTATACAACTTTTCTACCAAAAGACATGAACCAATCTGTACATGTGACCCCATTATCGAGTAACAAATTTCATCTAATTTGTACTTTAAGGAAGCCATTTTTGGTCATTTTTGATGAATATGATACATTCATTAAGGGTATTCTGTATTGTTATCCAATAAACAAAGTGCTTCCGCCTCTACCAACACAGTGACACCCGATAAACGAAGTGCACTTTTTTATCATAGGATTTCAACATACATAAAATAATAATATTTTATTTTATTTTTTTATAATGTAATATAATAATATTTTATACAATGAAATTCTTTTAACTACATTTCTAAGTATAATGAACGCAGAAAACAATATGGCAAATTAACAATTATTGGATTGTATTCATAGTTAAATATACACAAATACCTTTTATTATTTATTTATTTTTTTGATAGTGATTTATAAATTTAAAATTTTTGAGAAAATATTCCCCCTACTTTCTGAGAACACCACTGAGTACCTACCTACCTAACATCAAAAATTAAATTAAATTTGTTGTACCTAGGTACTTGGATCATTTTGTTTATTGTCTAAATTTTTATAATGAGTATAAAATACTTACCTACCTAATAAGTATAGGTGCCTAAAGTAATATCAAAAATGAAACAGAAAATATGTTCTACCCTTTCACTACTCATTTAATTGTACTGGAGCTACCAATAATATATATACATTGTTAGTAATTTTGTCTTAAATAATAGATTATAGGATAACATAAATAACTGACAATTAGAAATTATTATTATTATTTTTTATTTTTTTTATTTAGTAATAAATCAGTTGGAATTCAGATACGATGAAATTATCATGACACAACTATTAGTTAGATATTAAATGCTCTCGAATGATGTAAAATCTTGGTAAGTTGACTTGAAAAAACAATATTTTTCCATTATTTTACTGTTTTAATTACTTATAAGTATATTATTAAATTAATTTGTTTGATACCATTGTTAAAAACTGATTGGCATAAATTTATAAAATAATTAAATGTAGGTATTATAATGCTATATAGCTACTTTAATGTAGCTATTTATATATATTTTTTTCTAAAACAAAAACACCATAAAATAGTAAATTAGATTTAATACTATAAATAAATATAGAACATAATTTTGTGTGAATATTTCTTTTGAACTCAACCAAACATTTAAGTGTCCCGATCCCAGACAGTAATAAACGAACACAATATAAACAATTTAAATCACATATTTTGTCAGCGGCTATATTATTCCCATACTTTTCCAGTTAATATGTCAAGTAATTAAATACTGAAAATTATGGACATAATAATATTATGCCCTTGCTCAAAAGTATTATTGTATTTAGATAAAAAAAATTAGAATATTTGTTATTTGTTATATTTTAAATAACATAAAATGCACATTATCCAACAATTAAATAAGTCCCTTGTTAATTATAAATAAAAATTATTTATGTTTATGGTTGTAATCAAGTTAAAATTATTCACTTATTTTGAATGATTTATTTGTTAAGTATACAATAAATTTATTTGTATTCATATTAGGTTGTATAATACTCATGTTACCTGTATTTAGATTTACATTAAACATTATATTTTACTATGCAACTTTATTTTATTTATTTTGTTTTTTAGGTCATTGTAAGTAATTATACTTGTCATACAATAAAATAACTGTTGATGTATTAAAATCGTATCCACCATTATCAATTTTAGAAATTATATAAAGTTATTAAAAATATTATTGATTAAAAAAATTTTATTTTATAGATTTTCAATATAAATACTGATGAGTTTGTGAATAATTATAAGCACCAAGATAATATTAAATTGAGTACAATTATAATATAAGTGGTAGTATACTTAATAATATAGAAAGACAACATCCAGACACTTAGTTTGAAACTTATCCATGTAAAATTAGATGATGAAAGCCAAGAAATATTTATTCAATGTTTACAAATAAGTTTGGAATAGGTTTTCTTCTTCTTCTTCTCTTTCGCCAACTTAGTCCTCAACTTCAACAGAACTTGATCTACCTCATTTTCCTCACTTACACCCACCTACCTACCCACCTCATATCATTCTCTATACATCCCCTCACCTCTTTTTTGCAACATAAATTTCCTACTATATTGAATTTCAAAGCGCTAAAATGGTCTTGGCATTTCCATAAATTGGCTGTGTTAAAATTGTTCAATTTTAATTTTGAAAAAAGTTCTGAATTCGTTATTATATTTTCTATGTTTTTAACAGATGATTTTTTTAAATAAATGGCAAACAATTAAATAATGATTTTTTCATTAATTTGAAACCACCATAAAAATCTTTATATTGATTTAATTTTAAATCCATCTGGTAG